>CABHPH010163285.1:0-40366 GCA_902168325.1 Peromyscus nudipes | reverse complement strand
GAGAGACCTATGTCATAAAAGAATGCTGGAGATTTACTCAGTGCTAGAGCAAACTTGTCTGGCAGATAGTAAGCCCCAGGTTCAATCCTAAGTGCAAGAGGACAGAATCAGAAAGGGACCGATGTGGAAATTTTGTACAAACGCTGAACTTTGACATCTGTAAATTATGACAATTCAAATAAAGAGTGATGGCAGTTGTTTGCTTCTAACATCTTTCACTGAACCTCTAAACTTTCAGCTACTGCTTTTTCCTTTCTGACCCTGTGTTCTCAGGGATTATAGACGCCAACATTGTTGCTGTCGTCACTTTCTGAAAGCAGAACAAAGAGCAAGTCCTGTCCTTTTGAAAGATGTATGCAAGAAATGAGGGATGAACAGACACTGAAGGGAAAGGGAGGGTGCACAGAAAACTGCAGCTTCATTTGTTGTCTGCTTTATTGGGGTCCTTGGCCACAAGGAAAAGGCTTAGACTAAGTTGAGGAAGAGATTCCTACAGTCTTCATGAGCAATGAGGATCTCAGATCCAGCTTCAAGTATGCATAGGTCTTAAAGAAGCAGAAGCCCAACCAAACGCTAGAGACCTCAGCTGTGGTCTCTAGACCTCCGCTTTGGTCTCTAGAACTTGGCTGTTGTCTCTAGACCTCGGTTGTGGACTCTTATGTGGACCTCCAGTGCTGATCCACATAGAAGGGACTCAGTGGCACCTTGTCCCTCCTCTTCTCATTGTCAAACAGCTTCCTCATCCACTGCTCTGTTTTTATTTTTTCTATCTCATAGTTTCCTACTTGGGACTTCTTTTTTCTCTAGAGTTTTACAGAGTTAGAACGTCTTTTATAAACTTGTCCTTGTAAGTGGGCTCTGCATTTTTTTTAATGCTTTGAAACTTTCGTAGATGTATATGATGTATCTTAATCATATATAAAACATACTTAGTGCAATCAAGGCTGCCAATGTGCACATGACACTGGTGCCTGGGGAAACTGCCCATGGCAACCCCACCAAGAAAATGTAGTCCCCCTCCCAAAACAGCCATCAACTGCCATTAGTCCCTCAGCTAGGGTTGAGCCTTAGGGTCCTCTCTGTGCTCCATGCTGGAATTTTTTAGCTTGCTTGATCTTGTACAGATATTATGCAGGTAAATACAATTTCTCTAACCTCATGTGTTCAACAGCCATGATATGTCCAGAAGACAATATTTCATCCTTTGCCCCTTTCAGGCTTTGTCTTAGTTACTTTTCTATTTCTGTGAAGAGACACCATGACCAAGGCAACTTACTGAAGAAAGCATTTAACTCAAGGCTTGCTTACAGTTCCAGAGAGTGAGAGTCCAAGACCATCACAGCAGGGAACAAGGCAGGAAGGGGGCAGACATGGTGCTGGAGCACAGCTAAGTGCTTACATCTGATTCACAAAGAGCAAGCAGAGAAAGAGTCTGAGCCTGGTGTGGGCTTTTGAAACTTCAAAGCCCACCCTGAGTGACATCCCTCTTTCAACAAGACCACACCTCATAATCCTTCCAAGTGGAGATCAAACATATCAAACATTCAGGTATATAAACCTATAGAGACCATTCTCATTCAACCCACTACAGGCTCCCACATTCTTTCCACTTCCTTGTATAGCATGTTTCTTGAGTCTTTGGAGATGAGGGTTGATAGGGGAGTTGATCCATTTATGTCCCAGCTTTCACAGTCATTTATTCTCAGCACTTTGAATAGTTGTGTCTCTGAATTAGCCACTGCAAAAAGATGTTTGAAAGCAGCACAAACCTGAATATATAGAAGGCAGTTTGACAACATGCCCATTTAGCATAACGATATCAATAGATTTTCCCCATTGGCTTTCCTTAACCATGTGTTTTAATCAGGCATGAATTCTGTCCTTTAGAGCAGGCCTGAAATCCATTCAGATAGTGGTTGGTTACCCCACAAACAATCTTACCACTGTTGCGCTAGCAGAAACATCTTGCCTGGCAGGTCAGAATTGTGACATGCAGGGTCTACTGCTAGGTAAGACCACTGACAACTCCCCGCCCCCAACAGCTCACATGATACATTCCAACACTATGTAAGGTAACCAACAAGAAGACAGTTTTCTGACCAGTTGGGACTGATTATCTCTATGCCCTGTATCCAAAGTGAGTGGTTCTTTAGCAATGGGACCTTTCTGTTTGTCTATGCTGGGCAAGCAAGAGTGATGACAATAACTTATGTTGACCTGCGTACCTCTGGGGCTTTGATGACCAATAATTACTCATAAGGAAGTATCCTGCGTCTGGCACACAGCCTTTTACTTAATAGCTCATGTCCTTTGAAGGCAATACTGTGTGGGTTACTTCTGATCAAATTCCATTTTTTGTTACTGTTATAATTTTAATTAAGTTACAAACTAATAGGGTTTCACAATAAGGATGTTCTTCATACATCCTATGCTTTGGTTAACCAACTCTTTTATCTCTCCTTTACATCACTCTCCTCCTTTCTCTGCTTAAACCTTTGCCTCCCAGTATTCTCTCCCCAAATTCTTTCATATCATGTGTTCCAATATTCTATTTTATTATTTTTTAGCTTGGGTCACAAGATCATAAGCTCTCATACAGCTTTGTCATGCATACCTCATTTTGATGAATTCTTTCCTCAGCCCTTCTCTTCCCCATCCCCATCACTCCACTACCTGCTTGAACCCTTCTGCCCAGTATTCCCCTTCTCTGCTTTCATTTCACCTTAGACTGCTATTCCCTCCTCAATAGATACACCCTGAATGGTTCATTTCTGATCTGCTGGCTTCCAGGTAGTCCAGGTTAAACATAACAAAGATTTGAAGCTGGGACCCACAAATGAGAAAGAACATGCCATATTTGTCTTTCTGGCCTTGGGTGCCCTCATTTGGAATACATCTTTTTTTTCCAATTCCGTCCATTTGCCTGAAAATTCCATCATTTCATTTTTCTTTCCAGCTAAGTAACATGCCATTGTGTATATGTGCCACATTGTCACTATTGATTCATCATTTGATGGACATCTAGGTTAATTCCATTTCCTAGTTATTGTGAATAGCAATGTGAACATGGATGTGCAGTTACATGTAGAATCTTCTAGGCATGCTAGATCATACATCTTGGTACAGTAGTGATTCTATTGGTCATATAGTAATTCTATTTCTAGTCTTCTGAAAGACTCCCAGAATGACTGCCCTGGTGCCTGCACTAGCTTGTGCTATCCCAACAGTGCATGAAGGATATCGTTCTGATACTGCTAGCAATGTGATACCAAGTAGGCCTCGATTTTGGAGTGCTTTTTACACAGATGTAGAGCCCATCATGAAGCCTCTTCTTCATTTAGAGATGAAGACAGTGAGGCCCAGAAATGATTTTAATCACATAGCATTCAGAGCTGGTGCATTACTGTTCATCTTTGAAACTTCTGATCCCTAAGAAGACCTGGCTGCTTTTGAAGCTGAATAAACCTATGGCAAACCAACGTTGGAGGGTGGTTCCCTGTACGACAGAAGCGATAACATATTCAACATGATGTTCAGGGGTCACAAATATCTGGACCCTAGATATTTAGGTTTCAGTCCCTACCAATCTGTATCTGCTAAAGGAACAGCTAAGGCCCATCTAGATCCCTCCCAGCCTTAAGAAATATGCTACTCCATTTTTTTTAAAATGTCTCATACCTTGGGTTTGTCCACTGAAATTTTGAGGCTGATGCTGTGTGTAGTAAGTATATGCACATATCTATACATTCGCATGTATATATGTATGTGTATGGCACACAAATATGAATATATGCATTCGTGTATATACAAAATAAATAAATGTGGTTTCAGGGTCTGGCCCACTTTGTCAAAGCTTCGACTCTACCTCCACCAGGAACAACAGCAGCTGCCAAAACATTAGCACTAGCAATTAGGACAGATGCCAAAATCCCAGAGCAGACAGGGCATCTGAGGCTTTTAAAAATCCACGCTACTGTGTCCAGGCCATCATGGTCCTCTCCCTTTTCTGTTTCATGTGGCTGTTCTCCCCCATCCTGAAGAGGCTGGCAGATCTGTGCAGCCTGGTCAAAGCCCATTCTGTCTGGGTGAGTCCACTGAACCAATGTGCAGAGGGAAGGAGGTAAATGCAGCCACAAAATAAACTACCCATGAACTGAAAGAAAGCAGAAGGGCATAAAGAGACCACACAGGTCACCATGCATTTAAATTCTTTACTTAATGCCACCAAATAAAAGCCCAGAGGCTGGCTACCTCTCATGAAATAGCAGAGGCCTCCCGTGGTGAATGGTGCGGTCTCTGCTCTCTGCCGAGATAAGAAATGTGCAATTACGTTCAAATCCATCCCCCACCCTCCTGCCTTTCCCTGCCAGAAAATAGTTACCACTCTATTTGTATCAACTGCAGGTCTTCTGTAAGGGGAACATACAAAAGCCTTGTTTTTGTTTTTCTCTCTCTCTCAGAGCATTTTGCTTACATCTATAACTCTAAGTTTTCGAGGAAGAGATTCCCCATAGAAGCTGAGTAGCACACAATGTATTGCTTCTAGATTGAATACGTGTCCATCAGTCATAGAATCAGAAAATGTAGAACAAAGTGGTGTGTATGTGTTGGTGTGTGTGTGTTGTCTGTGTGTTAATGTGTGCGTGCTGGTATGTGTGTGTGTGTGTGTGTGTGTGTGTGTGTGTGTGTGTGTATGTGAAGGGCAGCAGTTTTTGCATGTGTGTTTGTTGTTGATGGGACCCAGAGCTTTGTGTCGTGTATGCCAGGCAATTGCTCCACCACTGAGGCATATCTGGAGCATTGTTTGTGTGTTTGATTGTGATTACATTTTTCTAGCCTGGTGGGGTGGTACATATCTTTAATCCCAGCACTCAGGAGGCAGAAGCAGACAGATCTCTGTGAGTTTTAGGACAGCCTGATTTGTATAGTGAGTTCTAAGACAGTCAAGGCTATATGTAGAGACTTTGAGGGAAAGAAGGAGGGAGAGAGAGAGAGAGAGAGAGAGAGAGAGAGAGAGAGAGAGACAGACAGACAGACAGACAGACAGACAGACAGACAGACAGAAAGACAGAGATTAAATTACCAGGATCCAATAAAAATTTTGTTGTTGTTTTGATTTTAGGGACCGTGGTATTTGGGAGAGTTGGAGAGATGTTTTTGTTCATTTGTTTTTAGATACCACAGAGGACTTCTCTTTGGGAGAATTTCCCTCCTTTGCTTGAAAAGTAAACCTGAACCTTCTTCCCCAAAGTGCCTCAGAGCATCCTAGCCTTAGTGCTCTGTTTGGAGACAGGGACTCCTCTGTTGTAAGGGGCTATTCCATGATTGCAAGGTATTTGGTGGCAGGGGAGACATTTATGCCAATCTCCATGCTTCCAGCCCCAGCTTGTAACAATCAAGAAATATCTCCAAATGTTACCAGATGTCCCAAAGTGACAAAAACATCCCAATTGAAACCTAGGGGGAAAGCACCAAATTATCACACAATTGGCTCTCAGAGTGTGGTTCAAGTGTGAACAAGAGAGCTCCCCACTCCCTTGAGGAGAAAGCACAGAATCTAAACTAGGCATTGATGGCTAGTATGACATGGTTCACGGCCAGTTCGGTTCTCAGCTCCTGTGCTCCCTGCTCTTTTTGCCTACCATACTCTGCTGCTGTGGTGTTTGGTGCAAGCTGGTGCGTGTGCACGGAATGACCTTTCATTCCTTCCTTGCACACTTGCTCCAATTTGTTCCTCACAGTTCACTCCCTCATGTGGAACACTTACCAGGAAAACTGCAGTGAGTCTTCCCTACAACCCCTGTTAGAGCACTCTCCCCTTCACTGAAAGCTGACGTTCATCTGTGGAGCTCTCTCCCTCGCTCCACCCCCCACCCTGCCACAAGGCTGTAAGTTCCTTGAGGACAGGGACAAGACCAGGCTTGTTCTGCTCTTGGTTCTCCTTTAGTCACTATTGTTGCCATGGTAACACAGTATTTAAATAAATGAATATATGAATAAGTGACTCAGAGGGTGATTTCTCACAGAGTATTTCAAGCACCCACTCCTTTGTTCTTATAGGGACAGAAAATTGATTTTAAATAGGTATTACTTTTGAAACATCCTTATATTTTATTTTAATTAGATTTATTCATCTTGTATGTGTTTTGCCTGCATGAATGTATGTGCACCATGCATGTGTTTGCCTGCTTAGGACTGTGGAGTCCCCAGGAGATACTGCTTATGCACTTGGATTAGTCTGCTTTGAGAATCTGTATCCATGGACAGACAGAGCCTAAGGAAGCCCAGGAGAGTGGGGGCTTCTTACAGAGTGTCTTTCTGGGGAAAACTCTTCGGATAACTATTTTACAAGAAACTGAGTTTCATGATGGTAAACCAGGACGGTGAAGGAGCAGCACGGGCACCTCAGAGTGAAGCAGATCTCCGTTCGGTTCCTCTTTAGCCACCCGGTCTGTCGGGAGTGTGAACTTGCCTAAGGTTGGGAATAGCTGACGGCAGTTGTCAAATCTACAGATGAGGTTCATGATACAGTGGGTTTGAAAAACTGCCCGCAATGCATTTCCTGCTCTGCCCTCAGGAACATAGTCCTGTGAGTGAGCTGCCGTTGTCCAAAATTTCTTCCTGAGTCACCCCAAAATGTCCATCACTGAACAATGACACAAACCAGCTTTCTTGGTATTTTATCAGCTGAGATCATCTGGCCAAAGAGACAAAGAGACGCAGTCAGCCCATTCTGGAGTCGTGCATAACTGTGTGTGGGTTTGAGTTCGCAGATTTCAAGTGAATCAATGCCTGAGAGACAAATTATTACTCCCCACCAAACAAGCCCAGCCAAAGCATCTTCCTTTGGGTCTTTGGAGTGATTCAGTGGAGAGGCTGAATTGCTTTCTGAAAGGACTCTGACATCAGACAAGGGAACAGTGATGACCTAGGAGGATCTACTCCAGCAGGGTTTGAAGACCAAGTTCATCCCAGAAAGGTCAATAAAAAGGTAAGTCAGACACAGCAGCACCTGCACTCCCCACTGCAATCCTAGGTAGGACATGTGAACAAATGTGCACTGTTAGATAGTTATATTTGCTCCAAGGGAACTACAGAAGAAATAGTCTCAAAAGGAGACAAGCTGCATGTGATTGAGAGACCATAAAGGATGATGATAGGGGAGGTAGAATTGGAGTTGAGCCTTGAGGAATAAGCCAAATTTGGGAAAGAGGAAATGGAGGAGAGTGTTCCAAGTATGATGAAAGGGTAGGGAGGTTTGGCTCACAGAGCACAGACTGTGCATTGAGGACATACAGCTGAATAGGATTGAAGGAAGCCAGGGTGCCAGAAGCACAGATAGTTGAGGCAGTTAGGATTCCTCGGTGGCATTAGTTCTGGGCAGACAGATGCTTCATGGCATTTGGGCTTTAAAGGTTAACAGAGAGGGAACTATAAGATAGAGTAGACTAGTATCTAAACTACGGTTGAGACAGCCTTCCTATGGTAGCTGTTAAGGGACAGAGATTGTAACAACGGGAAATTATGGACTCCAGCAAAAAAGGACATGGAGTCTGGTAGCCAGTGGCTCTGTTAGATGGTTGGCCTACATAAACAATAAAGAAAAAAAGAAGCCAGTCATCATGAGTGAGAGCAGAGCTGCTCAACTCTCTTCCGAGAAGCCCCTTGAAGTACATGGCAATTAGCAAAGACAAACAAAACTGGACATTGTGCAGAGAGCGAGAGACTTTGGGGCACTCAGCTCTAAATGGAGGGGGTGTCTTTATCAAAGTCCTCCCCTCAAGGCTCAGGAATCTATGTAGAGGGTGAGGCAGAAAGATTGTAAGAGCCAGGGCTGGTGGGTGATCACAAGGAAACTGTGTCTTCCAAACACAAAACTGATACACATGTGAACTCAGACAGTGACAGCATGCACAGGACCTGCACAGCTTTAAACCAGACAAGCCTGCAGCATGGAGATGGGGAAGTGGGCACCAAGTTGCAGTCCTAATCAAGAAGCCATTTGCAATTGATGTCTGCTGGGAAAGGGAAAATCAGTTTTCTTCAATGGGGTACTACTGGGTGTATCAACCATATTCCAAGACAGACCCCGTGTCTAAGAATAGTTTGACAACACAAAATGGACTTCGTGGGTTTGTTTTTTTTGTTCACTATTTTGTTTGTTTGTTTTTGGTTTTGTTTGGTTGGTTTTTTATCTTATTGATTTTCTTTCTTTTTTGTTTGTTTTGTTTATGGTTATTGTCCTTTGCTTTTTGTATTGTTTGTTTGCCTTGTTGTGAGAAAGAGAGAACACGAAGTCATGAAGTGGGTTTGACAGGGAGGTGGGAAGGATCTGGGAAGAGTTGGGAGAGGGGAAAGAATATGATCAAATCATAATATATGGAAACAAATTTTTAAATAACAATTATTTTTAAAAGAATGAAACAGACATGCATAAAAGGGAACACCTGAGACACAGAGATATGAGACCCAGTGGAGCTACCGATAGGCAGAAGAAGTCCTACTGTATTCCTCGTTTCCAGTTCCAAGCCTGCAAGGCCCGGCTGCTCTTCCATGGCGGTAAGGTTGCCTGTTGACCTGTGTGTTTCTGTTTGTGAGCAATTCCTACCCTTTGAGCAAGCTGGAACAGGTCCAGTTCCTCATTAACAGTTGTCCTCATACTAAGGGAGACTCTTCGGGTAAGAATGATGTCAGTGAGTGAATAGTGGAGATAAAAATAAATAGTAATAGCCATCTAGTCCCTGAGTTCCTGTAATGGTTATTTTTGGTTGTCAACTTGACTGCATCTGGAATTAACTGAAATCCAAAAATGGAGGACACACCAGTGAGAGATTTTTGCTTAATTTGAAATAGGAAGATCCACTTTTAATCTGGATCTTTGAGGTCTGAAGACACACCTTTAATCTATATCTTTTGAGTTGGAAAACAAAATGCCTTTAATCTGGATCTTGAGGTGGGAATATATACCTTTAATCAAGGTCACACCTTCTGCTAGAATCCCATATAACAGTGGTTCTCTACTTTCCTAACATTGCAACCCTTTAATACAGTTCCTCATGTTGGGATGACCCCAACCATAAAATTATTTTCATTGATACTTCATAACTGTAATTTTGCTACTGTTATGAATCATAATGTAAATACCTATGCTTTCTGATTGTCTTAGGCAACCCCTGTGAAAGGGTCATTTGACCCCCAAAAGTGTTGCAATGCACCAGTTGAGAATCACTGCTATATAAGGGCATGGAAGAAGGAAGCTTTTGCTCTTTGCCTGCTTGTCCTTCCCTTGCTAGCAAGCCCATTCCTTTATTGGCATCTGATCCTACTGCTTCAGAATTCCAGAGTAGACTGAAGACCAGCTGAGACATCCAGTCTTGTGAACTGGGCAACTATTGGATTCTTGGACTTTCTGTTCACAGCCAGCCAGCCATTTTGGATTAACTGGACTACAGCCTGTATGTCATTCTAATAAAGCCCCTTTCTATATACAGAGAGATTCATACTATAAGTTCTGTTACTCTAGGGAACCCTGACTAATATAGTCCCTCAGAATCAGTGAGATAGACAACTCACTGGACATACTACTATAAATGCAATTTCTAAGCCTGTAAGTAGGGTATTTTTTACAAGTATAGACAAAGAGCCACACTTATTAGTTATTTGTTCATTTCTGTGATATAATAATTGGACAAAAACAAGAGAGAAGGGGGATTACTCTCTCTCTCTCTCTCTCTCTCTCTCTCTCTCTCTGTGTGTGTGTGTGTGTGTGTGTATGTAAATGTCACATCTATGCAGGTTCCCACTGAGCCCAGTAGAGTGGCATCAGATCCCCAGGGGCTAGAGCTACAGGTAGGTGCTGGGAACTGATCTTTAGTCCATAAAGAGCAGTATACAATCTTAACAGCTGAGCCATCTCTCCAGCCTCAAAAGGGTTTGTTTGATTCATAGTTCTTCCAAGGCATAGTCCATCGTGGTGGTGGTGTCATTGTAAAAGGAGATTGAAGCACATGGTCACATTGCTTCCATAGTCAAGAAGTAGAAAAAAAAAAATGAATGCCTGTGCTCAGCTAGTTTTCCCCTTTTTATGTAGTCCAGGACCAAAACCCAGGGAATAGTGCTACCCATTTTGAGGTTGTTATCCCACCTCAATTAACCCAATTGAAGCAATCCCTGAAAATTGTGCATGGAAGCATGCCTCCTGGGTGATCCCAGGTTCTATCAAACTGACAGTCAGTGATCACCATCACACTGCAGTTGACCTTCCTAGAAAGTGACAGCAGGGCCTTACCCAGTCTCAATATCGTCCAGTCTTAGAGTTTTTCCACCATGACACTTGATGTGGGCAGTAAAGAGCACAGTTGAGGCCTGGATGGAAAGGTCCCCAATGCTGTGATTGCAAAGGCAGTCACACACAGGCTCTTTCCCTTCTAGTTCTTCTCAACTTACATTCTAGATATAGCCAATTGATCATGGACACAAGTTTTCCTCAGTGTGACCCTAAAAGAAGTGTAAATGGCTGTTATATTGCTAATTTGATCAGCAGTCAAGCCAAGCCATTCCATTCAGGCTTCCAAAGCAATATCCTCTAGAATGTGCTTCTCTGATCACTGGTCTTTATGTAACAGTAACAAGTCCCAGCAGAGGACATTGGTGAGTGCATAATGACCCAGGCTTTCACCCACACCTGTGCCCTCGTCCCTCTTAACCTTACTAATGTCAATCGAGGAGGACCCAGGGCTCTGTATGCTGTCTCCCCTTTAGTGATTTTCTTCTTAAGGATATAACTCACAGCCTTACTATGATTTTTCACATCATTCTAGAACTTGAAGCCAAAGAACTGCCAACTTACTTTTCAAAGGTCATTCTTAGAAGATTCATACCTACTTGTATATATACAATTTATGCAAAAAAGAATTTCTAGTTTTCTACCACATGTTGGCTCTGATCTAGATACTGGGCACTCAAATATTAATAGTAACTACCATTTACCACATCTCTAGCACAAGGTAAGCAATTTACTTGTGCTAACTAATTTCATATCATTGAAAGTGTCAGAGATGAGTACCACGACCATTCATCTTGAGAAACCCACAGCATAACAAGGGTAATTGCTTCCCTTATGGCCACACAATAGGATCTAAATCTAGTCCAGATCTTTCTACACTCAGAATTTAAATGCCTTGAGAATTAAACCTAGCCACTTCCTATTCACAAGCAGCTCGTTGTCTTGAGGGCAAGATGAATGAGTAAACAGAATTAAATGCCAGTTGAACTTGTTCTGATAAAAGTGTGTGTGGGCCGAGAAGGCGGCTCCATCAGCGAACTGTTTGGTGTGCTCCAAGTGTGAACTTCAGGATGAATTGTGAAAAAGCTGAAAAATCTGAACTCAGGGGCTTATACCTGTGACCTTAGTGTTAGAGAAGTGAGGACAGGTGAATCCCTGCAGCTCACTAGCCTAATCAGGTGAGCCCGTCTAGTAAGAAATCCTGTTCAAAAATGAAGATGGATGACCCCTAAGGAGAAACAATGTGTGAGGTTGTTCCCTGGCCTCTACCTGTACATTCATAGTGCACACATACAGGCACACATCCCAAACACGTGAACACATATGCAAATACGTACATGCATACACTAAAAGTATATACACTCCATTGGCAACTCCATTGAGAGAGACCCGGGAGATTGCTGTACCACATGTCTGGGTGTGTCTGTGAGGGTGTTTGAGTGGACAGTTGAACCATGAAGTGTATGGCTCGATAAATTCCCATGATAGAATCATAATATCATAGCTTTCTTAGGAGGTAATCAAATGGAGTGAGTGAGACCTAGTTGCAAGAGGCAGATCCTGAGGTTGTGATCTTGGGGATTTTTATCTTGTCATGGCTCCTTCCCATATTCCTTTTCCTCTGCTTACTATGTATTGTGGAGTGAACCATTTTTCTGTGTTCTCCTAACTCTGAGATCTGCTAAAGTGACCTCAGGCAGAGCCCTGTGTAGCCATGACCAGAATGAAGCATTTTTCCTCCCTTTACATTGTTTTAGGTCTTCGGTCTTTGTGAGTCATGAAACTAACACAGTGTAGACACAGGGCTCAGTCTCATTAGATTGCTTCATATGGTGCCCCCAAGTGCCAGAAGTGTAATAGTCCCCTCTGCCTTCACTCACTGTGTGCCTTTGTGTGTTCCCACCTGACTTCTCTTGATTGCTCTAATCACACTGTTCTTGAAGATGTCTACACTTCCACAGGTACCTTCCTCTCCACAGCAGAAATAGCTCATCAGAACAGAGCTCTTTCCTGCCAAGCCTAGCTCTACCTCCCAATCCTTCTTGACATTATCTTCAAAGTAGCCACTGTTTATTAATGAATTTAGAGCATAAGGTAAACATATTCTGTGGCTTAGAGCCAATCTACCTCAGTTCATTTTATCAATGGGGAAGTTGGGTCTTGGAGAGCTGGGTTAAGAGCCTGCTGTCATATAATGAGTGAGAGGCAAACCAGTTATAGAGGCCAGGCCTCTTTCCCTGCCTCACACCTTCCCTGTTCTTAACTGGTCTGTGTAATCTATTACCAACTAGGAGAAGCAATACTAAAGAATCCCATGTGTTCTTGGAAGAAAGGAAGTAGATGCCAATTACTCACTCCCAGCAGACAGGGTGCACTGAGGCTACACAGGGTACACCTACAGAGACTGTCATAATTAGAGACATTCCAGGAGAGGTTGGCAACATCTCTGAAATCCTTGATTGCATTTAAGTGCACAGAACACTATGCCTTGACATCACTTCCAGGCCATTTTTTTTAGTCGAGGAGCATTAAATATTTATTCCTCATCAATTCCTGAGTAACACACTGCTCAGCTTTCCTGCTTGTTATCTGGACTCATCTACTTGTTCAAGGCTACTTTGCAGTTGGATAGTTGAAATACCACTTTTGCTTGAGACATGTAAGCCTATAAGATAATTGAGGGTCTTTAGGACACCCCAGTACAGAGCATTATAAAAACTAGCAGTTTGGATCCATCACCATTTAGTTTCTTGCCACCTGTGTGGCTTTAGAGAAATTAAGTTACCACTCTGAGCCTGGTCCTTCATCTCAAAGACGCTGAACTAGTATTAGACAATACTACATGTTATGTGACTCTAAAAATGATGATTATTGCTATTATTCATCCCACCTTCCACACTTTTTTTTTATACTGACTATGCTTGGGGCAAATTTCCTTTCATTTAAATTTTCTACTTGCAGCCAGCCCATCTCAAGTCCCTCCATGTGAAGTTTCTCTGATCCATCCAGCCCACAGACATTGTTCTTTTCTAAATTTTCCCACTATTAATCTCAGTCAGTCACTTGGGTACCCAAAGCACTGCCTTGAATTGTTCTTTAGCTTTTAATGTTTATTCTGTCCTTTTACTTAGAATGTTCACATCTGCTCCAGTTTATGCTGACAATAACCAATAGGCTTCTGACATGCTGGGATTTATGGAGCAAACAGGCATCAGACGGATGTAGATTTGCTCCCTCGCTGTGTCCTGGGGCTGGGGTCTCAAAGGGAAACATCTTAGACCATGGGACCTTGCCTCAAAGTCCACAAGTTCTCTCCTAACAAACTATCCCAAGGCCACCTCAGTACAAGGGAGGAGGTAAGAGACTCAACTTTGAATGAGAAAGTAAAAAAGACCAGGAAGAAAATACAGAACTGGAAACCTCACTGTTTGGGGTCACAAGGTCCACCACAGAGAAGTACGACAAGGACAGAAGTCTGTCCCTCTCATGATGTGTGCATGTGTGGAGGGGTGGTCTGGATGCAAAAGGTCGAGTCAAGTCTTACTCTGTTGCCCTTCACCTTGTTTTCTGAGACAGGATGAGCATGGAGCTCATCATCCATCTGAACTGGCTTGTCTATAGCTCCAGGGAATCACCTGTCCCTGCCTCCCCAGCACTTGGATTGCTGATGTGAATTGCCACACCCAGGTTTTACATGGGTAGGGGGGATCCAAACACTTTACCAACTGAGCTGTCTCCCCACAGCCTGATCTCTTATTCCTGTTTGTTCCTTTCCCTGGCAGAATATGGTTAGCCTGTGTTCAGTGAATGAAAGAATAACAGTCTGCAACATCTGTAACGTGTCGCTTTATTTTATGGAAGATGAAATCAAGTTGAAGAGAATTTATCTGCCAGAGGGAGGGCAAAGCTGAAACTAAGCCTGGAGTTCCTAATTTCAGTCTGAGGTTCTCTCTACACCTCAAATTCTACATTTCTTGAATGAAGTTACCAGGAAAATCCACAAGTAAAAACCATATTGTGACTCAATGTCTGGTGGTAATGACCAATTTTGGAATTCCCAGAAAGCTCCCAGAAATAAGAAGACTTTTCCCAAGAAAACATCAGTTCTGTGAATTGCTAGATGTTAAGACACCTGTGGGAGTACACCATATTCACAGACAGAGCTGGAAACCCACGGAGCAATTATTATGAAATAGATTGCCTGTGGCTCAACCCAATGAGATTTAGATTGTCCTATGTTACAAGGTGGCAGAGAATCAACAGCTGTGGTAGTTTGGAAGGACCATCAGTTGGCCTCTGAATAGGATTTCAAGTAGTTTAAGGCAGAAAGAGATGCTGCCTGGGACCCTGGTGGGTTTTTATGTAGCTCCTGTGTAAAGGGTGTTTAGAAAGCGACTGCAAACTTGTTGTAATGTTTAAGTGCTGGTTTCAGAAGGCCACGCGGTGTTTATGTCATCCAATTAAAATGCTTTATTATCTGTTAGTGTTGGGGACACCACCACATACCATCTGGAGCCAAAAGCCTAAATCCAAAGTCAGAGCCAAGCCTCCAATTTTCCCCAGAAAGAATAGTGATACAGTAAGTGAGATGAAAATTTTGGAGCCACAATGAAGAGAGGGTTTCACATCAATCCTGCCAACATGTTTCCTGAGCTAAGCAGCCTCTCTGTCATCGGCAAGCTGTATGAGCTTTGCGAAGCCTTCAAGTTCTCTGTCCACAGTTTCTACAAGGGATATAATCTTCTTTATTTGAAGATCATGAAAATAAAGCATCACAAAGCATTCAGAACAGTGCTTGGGGTATAATCCAGTCACAGAAATATCAGCTGTATTTCATCATTATACAGGAGAGGGGTAAACCTGAAGAAAGAATTACTCATGTCAGTAGCCACATGCCTCTCAGGTGGCAGAGTTAGGACAAAACTTCTCAGGTCTTAAACCTAGCATCTCATTGACATCCCTACTATGGAGTTACATAGGCTCTTCTAGGTTTCTTTCCTGGAATTCATTGAGCAAGCTGCCCAGGCCCTGGCTAGACAGTGACGGAGAGCGGGGAGAACAGAAGCTGACTTCCCGAGAGCTCAGTCTCAGAAATCAGGGTGGATTTCTAGAAATGGTGCTGTCAGAAAAGGAGTGTCAGGTAGCATCCAAAGGCCACCAAACCTGGAAAAATAATGCTGGCAGGAAGCATGGGCCCTCGGGCTGTCTCCACAGAGGGCTTGTCCATTGTTTCTGCTGCCTCCTTTGTGGTGCCCGGGTGGACAGTTGGCTCAGTTTGTCCTGTAATGATCATCTAGACAGACATGCAGACTCACTTCCCCAGCTACTTGACAAAATCCTCCAAGATAAAGGGTGTCTATGGGAGTCCAAGCATGGAAAGGGTACATCTAAGTTTTGAGACCCAAGTCACTTTGCATACAATGTTGAGCTTTCCTTTCTGTTAAGTGACCCATGGGGTCCTCATCAGCCTTGTGTAGTAGATATGACTATCACATCCCCTCTGTAGATGAGGAAAGAGTAGCCCAAAGAAGGTGAGAACTTCTTCAAAGTTACATAGGTAGTGCAGAGTCAAGATCAGACTTCGATGTCTGACTCCAGAGCCCAAGCTGTCAAGATCCAGCATCCTTAAAAATGCCTACAGGTGCCAGGCAGTGGTGGCACATTCCTTTAATCTCAGCACTCGGGAGGCAGAGACAGGCAGTCTCTGTGAGTTCAGGCCAGCCTGATCTACAGAGCGAGTTCCAGAACAGGCTCCAAAGCTGCACAGAGAAACCCTGTCTCGGGAAAAAAAAAAAAAAAAAGAGCCTACCAGTGCTAGCTGTCCTGCCCCGGTCTCCTCTCAGAACTCTCCTCGTCCCTTGCTGTCGTCACCCATGCTGGCCTCCTCCATGTTCCCTGAAGATGACAGGATTGGCAGTATCCAAAGCCTTCCACCAGGAATGTTTCTGCCTCAAATATCTGTTGACCTGCCTTTACCTCGAGCCCTTGCTCCGGTATCATCCTCTAAGTGAGGGCCACTCAGTCATGCTTCATTTTGAAAACTGCCTCCTCGTCCCTTCTCAGTCTCACCCCCTTAAGACTGACTGTCTTATTTTCCAGGACATCTGTAACTTCCTGGTAGACTTTCTTTCTCAGTGTGTTCTGCAGCCCCCCTCACTGAAATGTGTGCCTGTAAGAGATTACAGCTGACTTCTTATAACAGCATGAACCACATAGTAGCTGCTCAATAAAGAGCCCACACAGGAGTGAGTAGCGTTCTTGGATGTTCATTTGCAGCTCTCTAGCCTTTCTCTCTTAGTGTTCATATGTCTGAACCGAGTCCACAACATTCCCCAAGTATCTCCAGTTATTTATGTCAGGTAGATTCTCTTCATACTTAGACATTCTTTGGTTACAATCTTTAAAATTTCCTTCCTTCTGCCTTATAATGTTTGTGGAACCACCTACCCTATTCCTAGCACTCTGCCAGTTCCTGAGAATAAAATGAAAGAAAAAAATCCATGTCCTTGGGCCTTTTTGAGGCTCAGATTGATCCTGGCAGGGAGGTCTGGCCTCCACATTCTTTCTGATTTGTCTGGTTAGACTGGAGGCCAGAAGCTGGGCTTTTCCAGTCCACACATTGGCCATCCTGGAAGTGAAATAACCCTCCCAGAACTCCCAACTCTGTAAGAAGTAGCTTTCAACCTGTAGGTAGTGACCCCTTTTGGGGGTTGAATGATCCTTTCACAGGAGTCGCTTAAGACCATCAGAAAACACAGATGCTTACATTATGATTCATAACCCTATCAAAATTACAGTTATGAAGTAGCAACAGGATTAATTTTATGGTTGGGGGTCACCACAACATAAGGAGCTGTATTAGGGTCTAAGAGTGGGAAGGTTGAGAACCACTGCTCTAGAGGCTCCGGGACAGGAGAACAGAGGTAGCTGGCTATTGAAGCATCATCACACAAAAGTGGGCGGGGCCCACATAAGGAAATCTGACCTCTGTCTATGGGAAATAAGTAATCAAATGCCACTCAGGTAGGGGGTTATGGTCAAATAGCACATCTGACACTAACCATCTGTCTTAGCTAGGGTTTCTATGGCTCTAATAAAACACTATGACTTAAAGTAACATGGGAAAAGCATTATTTCAGCTTACAACTTCCAGGTCACAATCCACTCCTGAGGGAAGTGAGGCAGAAACTCAAGTCATGAATCTGCAGGCAGGAACTAATGCAGAGGCCATGGAGGGGTGCCGCTTACTGACTTGCTCTTCATGGCTTGCTCAGCCTGCTTTGTTAGAGTACCCAGGACAACCTGCCCAGGAGTGGCTTCACCCACAGTGAGCTGGACCCTCCCACAGCAACCATCAATAGAGAAAATGCACCATAGACCTGCTCATAGGACATTCTGGTAGGAGCATTTTCTCAATTGAGGTTCCCTCTTCTGAAAGGACTCCTATTTGTGTCAAACTGACATAAAACTGGCAACACACCACCTCATCACAGAATCTTGTTAGTTCTGCAGATCCCACGAGCGGAGGCCACTCTCTTCAAGGCGTTCTTATCACTGATGTCTTGCCCCACCTGCATTTCCTGACATCTTGCCCAGCGGACAGTCTGGAGGCAATAGCTGCCCTGACTTCCCTCCATGATGGATTATATATACATGTGTGAGTGTGTGGATATATGTATGCACATGCAGGTGAGACCTTTGGCTGATGTCAGGAGTCTTCCTCACTCTCTCTCCATCTTATATATTAAATCCGGGTCTCTCAAAGTTGTTTCACCCATTATTGCTAACCAGCTTATTCCTGGCATCCTGTCCCCACCTCCACGCACTGGAGTTACAGGTGAGCCACGAAGCCCACCACTCGACATTTCAGTAGGCACTAAGTAGCCTAACTCTGTCCTCAAGTTTGTGCAGCCGGTGTTCTACCCACTGATCTTGAATGTCTTAATTGGGAAACCTGCCATTACCTTCCTTTAAAATATATTTTATTTCTTCTTCTCAAGCACTCAGTGTTTATTACCATGCTTATAATTCTTCTGGTTTTATGTAACCAAAATATTTGTTTAGTAACAAGTCTTTGTTTTAGGTTTTGATGTTTTGACACAGGTTCCACCATACAGCCATGACTGACTTGAAACCTCTATGTAGCCCAGGCTGGCCTCCAACTTGTGGAGATCCCTCTGCCTCCCAAGTGCTAAGATCACAGTCACAACCACCAAGCCTATCAGCAAATTTCTGAGAGAATACACTAAAAATATGCACCTTCAGTGGATTTCTAAGCTGGCACATATACAACTGAGCAACACTTTTAGAAACATGTATTCATTCATCTTCAGTAAGCTGAACTATTGTCCTGTTGGTAGTTTTTCCCCTCATGGGTGATTTCAAGACAGATTCTGTCACATTCTTTTAACACAATCCAGTCATGCTATGTTAGCGTGCATTCTCTTGAATTTCATGGAGCTTCATGTATGTAACAAATGTCTTGATGTCAGACCCTAAATATGTCATTTTTTCTGGAACAAAATATCCCCATTCCACTCTTTTTCTCCTTACAAAATGGGGAGAGTGAGATTGTGCATCTCATGACAATGTCACAAGTACATGTTAAGTACCCAAGAAGTTGACAATAAATGTTAACTAATTTTTAGACTTCCATCCATCATGATAAAAGGAAAATAAGTTACAGTTCAGCAACTTTGCTCCTAAAGAGTCATGCTAGATCAGTTACTCACTATCACATTCATACCAAATAGTCATCAAGCTTCCCACCCCAAACTTCATGATTACACAATTAATATTCTTTCATGCCTTGGGGTCTATGGGTCACCCATGTGATTTTATGATCTGATCTGGGCTTGGCTGACCAAATTTAGGTTCCTTCTTAAGGCTGCAGTCAGCTGGTGAGTTAGTTTCAGGCTGATTGATGGGTCTCAATATGCCTTAACTAAGCTAGTTGCTCTCTCATCCTACTGTAGAATAATCTGTGCTTATGTCATGGTGTAGCAGGCATTCAAGAGAGCAAGCAGAAGTGGCTAAAATGTCTTTAGAGGCCCAGGTTCAGAAACAACATACTCCAAAGAGGACCGCCCACATCCAAGGTGAACTTGGCTCTGTCTCTTGATGGGAGAGATTGCATATAAAAACAGTGGGTATGAGGAGGATATTTAATGGAGACAAAATGCAATCAATCTACTGTAGACAGACATACAGACAAAGAGGCAGGTAGACTCACATTTCCTCCTTCCCACACATCCTCTTCCTGACCTATACCTCAAATCATTCAGTGTATGGCTAGTACTCTGAGTTCAAAACATGAGCCCAGCAGTCACTTGTGAACAGCGTTCATTCTCTCATCCTTCCTCAGTGCAGTTAGCAGAATGAAATATTGAAATCTGTGCTGGCCATTGACTCCCCTCCTCCTCCCCCCCTCCTCTCCCTCCCTCTCTCCTCCTTCTCCTTCCCACCCTGGTGAGTTACACTAGAAAGAACCCTTTCGTTGTATGATTAAAGCCCTATTCCTAATGTCAAGATATACTAATTGCAAATGCAGAAACCTAACTGGTTTTAGTGAGACTTGCCTATACAGTCATCCTGGCTTATTTGATTACATTTAATAGGGCACTAAGTGCCAGACTAACTTGTACTACTTGCAAATTTGAGCTATGATGACTGATTGCTTCCTAGGAATTGGGTCTTCCATGTGGTCCCTAATTTGAGTAGAATTTTCCTGGAATATCCATGTGGCTCCCTGTCAGCTGATACCATCCCAAGCAAAGCAGTGACTCCCTACAGTGGGGTGCATTACTGAGCTGCGATATTTGATAGGTATGTTAAGTGCATTCTCAATAGGATTTGAAACCAACTGTGAGTTTACTGAGATATACCTCATTATATATCAAAGAACTTGACTCCTTTCAATTCAAACCTGATTATGCTTCTTCACAAAAGAAAATATCTTTAGTAAACTACCCAGTAAAGATACTGTATTTTCTGAAATGTATATTATCCCAAATGTGAGATAAATGTGTATGTATATATGCATGTATTTATTATGGCATACATAGTACAATCTATGCAAATCTTAACTATAAAAATTATTGAAAATAATTTTAATTGGAGGACTGCCCAATTCCCCTGAAACCCAAACTATGTCAGTTAATTTAATAAAAATCTCAATATTTTATTTTTGAAAATACAGAACACAGAAAGAGAAAGAGGGGAGATGCAAGATCAAGAGAGACGAAAGAAAGAAGGGAGAGAGGAAGAGCTGTGTTTAGAGTGGTTACTACAGAGCTCAACTTAATGCACCATCATCACCTATCCTGTTCAAAAGGCTTCAAACAATATGCCTTTTCTAAGTAGACAGAGACTGGAAGTGCTCCCTCACTTACACGATGCTTTCTACGAGGAACCACCAAAGCTTGGTTCTTCATAGAGCCAAGGGTTCTTCATAAGGTGCCTCATGGGGACTCCATCCCCAAGGAAGTATTAGCAGGCAACACTCTCCCACTGCCTTTGCCTTGGGTTCCTTACTGCCTCAGTCATAGGAGCTACGCTCTGACAGTCAGAAACATCCCCTGTGCCAGGCTTTAAGCTAAGTCAGCCAGAAGCAGAATTCACGTGAATTCTACTCAACCTCATCATTGTGGAATTTATTTGGGGAGAAGATATTTTAGAATGTATATGATATTGTAGTGGTTAATCTTGATTTTCTACTTAATTGGATATAGAATCAATTAAGAGATATATTTCTGGGCAAGCTAACCTACGCCAATTATTCCAGTAAAGATGTTGGCTTTGTATTAATCACAGCTGATTCTCCAGCCCTCATGTGCCATCTCCCTAGCTACCCCTTGACCTTTACCATGTAAACATCATGGTCATGCATGAAGGGACATGCCTGGAGGACCCAGAGCCAAACTAAAGATAGAATTGGAGAACACAGCTGAGCTAAGTCAACCTTACATCACAGTGTAGATAGTCTTGTTCCTGTTATATGCTGTCTGAAATTCAACTTCTCAAATGAGAATAATGCATATACTTATATGACTAACTTAAGAATGAGATGAGATCATGCATTCAGAAATGTGTGCACAGTACATGGTACATAGAAAGAGCTCAATAGTTAAAGGCTCTTTTCTGTAAAGTGCCTCCTGGATATGATCCTTCCCTCAGGAAGCTAGATTTCTCCAAAGCCACTTAAGCTTTTCTTTCCATCCAGTGGCTGCTTCTCCTCCTCTCCTGAGCCCTCTGTTCTTGCTAAGGATCATTTGCTCCATCACCGAAGAATTAATAAAGACCATAGTACTAGAATCAAGGTTGCAGAAAATGTTAGGAACATGATAGGCAGCTTGTGGTTTGATTGGACCACCCCCAGCACACAACATGAGTAATACATTGACTCCATATTGCTTCCATATTAGGACAGACCAAAAAGAAATAGAAGAAGTGTAGCAGGTAGAGCTAGGTGCCAATGGAGAAATTCCTTTCACTCCACTGAGGCATAAGAAACAAAAATTCAGTTCTAGCTTTTATTAGCTGCTGTATCATCTTACTTCCCACCCACTGTTCTCAAGATCAGGTAGTTCAGTCACTTAACAATGGGGACACACTAAAATGCATTGTTAAATGGTGTGCTTTCATCACCGTGTGAACACAGTGGAGTAAATTTACATAAACTAAAATGTGTATGCATCCATCATGAGGTGATATAATTTTATGAGAGTGACATTGGATATGTAGCTCATTGATGACCAGTTATGTGGCCCATCACTCTGTATACATCAGTCTTTCTTGTCCAAGAATGGAGGCCAGCTTGGTTTGGTTGGATTGAGGCAGACTCGTCATCTGCAGGATCTGGGGTAAGTAATAGCTCTCTGGCTGTATAAGAAAATAATGGTCAACATAATTTTCCTATGAGGCAGATAGGAAGACTTGTATGTGGTAACAGACCAAAGGGCCAGGAAGCCTCCCCAGAGAAGTGTTGTATGCAGATGCTGCAAAATGTATTATTTATTATTCAATGTTAACTTTTCCTTTCCTGTTTGTAATATCTTCTCCATGCTCCAGTTAGGTCTGTTCTGCATCACAGTCTGGTTGGTGTTGGGTTTGAAGGGCTAAGGAAATGGTTTGTGGTCACACTGGAGCGAATAAAAAAAAATCAGATGACATAAAATTACCCACGTCGTGAGGATGTAGTCAGAGCTAAGTGAAATCTGAGGGATGTTGCTGTGAACCTGCCAAATGGACTTCAAAGTGTTCCAGACAATCACCTGGGGAGGAAACTGTGGTCTGCTGAGATTTGGCTCAGCATGTTGCCCTGTGAATGTTCAATGTGGGGGTGACCCCCAAGGAATGGAAGCCCTGAGCCTTATGAGTCATAATCTCTAGAACAGTGGCTCAGTAGCTGCCAAATTCTTCGTCCTCAGGCAATGTTCCCGAAGCACCTGTGTTGGGGGCCCATTTTTCAGGTGAGGATCTGAATCTTGAGCCTGTTGTGAGAATACAAGAACTGAAGCATCAGGTCCCAGGTCTGTCTGTCTCTAAAGACTGGGCTGTTCTTGTACCAGATGGTGGCTTGTGAGTCAGCATGCTCAAGATTTGTATCCAGTCCAAACCTGCAGCCAGATTCCCTTAAAAAGTTCAAGTGTGACTTGAGGTGAGACAGGGGTTAGGAGCAGCTGACTCCTGCCCAGTGTGATTGTGGAGGTGCTCCAAGTAGTGTGTGAAATGAAAAGGACATGGAAGGGCACAGGCTGCTCTGAGTGATGATGGAGTGGGATGTGTACATGGATGGGCAGCCAGCATGCTAGGCCAGGTGACTTTGAGTAGGGATATCCCATGGAAATTAGTTCCCACACCCCATGTCAAAAATGGAAATGACACTTAGGATTCACCAACCACTGCCATTCAACTGAATTTTCTATGTTCTCTCACACAAGCTACATGTAGTTACTGAGCACTTGGAACAGGACCAATGTGATAAATGAATTAATTTTTATGTATTTTAATGTAATTGATGATATGTGGTCAGTGGTGTATTAGACAGTACACACTAGACCAACCTACTGCCCCACATGTCTGTGGTCTAACTGTTAGTCAAAGGGCTAGGCCCCACTCCCGGGCTTGCATACAAAGAATGAATAGAAAGAGCTCTAAAGCCATACTACCTCATCTAAGCCAAGTTCTTGTTTTCCATCCACATTACTTCTTTGTAGCTCAGTTTCTCCATCTCCAAACTGGGGATTAGAAACTGAAACAACTTCCTTGGGTTGTTGTGAGAGTGACATACACTAGTGTTGGGAAATTACATTACATGGTCTCCAGGACAGAGTAAAATAAAACAGATGTTAGCTGGGCATGCATTAACTCAGTCAATATTGGTGTCTCTGCTGTTGGCCAGGTGCTGTGCACCATTAATTGATGAGATGCAGAGAGGACCCAGATACAGTCCCTTCCTTCAAGAAGAATATTTAATGACGTTGTACTTGCTCTACTTCCTTCATTGCCAGAGAGTGTACAATGTGCAAAGAGAAGCAGTGAACTGAGGAAGAAAGAAACATGACAGTGTGACAGCACTTGACACATGGCGGGAATTCCATGTGTAGCCACAGGTTTTCTGTAAGATCTCACTTCCGAGTGAGATTCTGTGATTTGCAAAACTAGAATGGACCAAACTTCTACCATAGTCCCAACATCCTGTACCGTGGGCTCTCAGGCATGACAAGTGGGTGATGTTGGTATGTGATTTTCTTTGCTGCACTTCTTCCTGTGGCTGTATTTCAGATAGAGCCTGGTACCTGAGGACGTGAGGGCCATGGATGCTTCACAAATCCAGAAGTCCAGCAAGGTATATTATATGATTTATCTAATCAAACGCTAAGTAACAGCTTTCCCCCTAGCATCCACTGACCCTTTTTCAGAGGATGCTAGAAGTTGGTATGTCCATCAAAACTTCCCATGTTAGGACCTTGATTCCTCAGTGCAGCAGTGGAGTACAGTAGGAGAAGAGCCCTTATAAGTAGATTAATGTTCCCGAAATCAGCTCTCCAGAAGTGAGTTCTTACTCTCACATGACTCAATCAGTTTTCACAGGGCACATGGTGGTGGTGGTGGTGGTGTATGTATTTGTATGTACATGCTTACCCATGTGCATGCATGGAGGCCAGATGTTGACACTGGGTGTCTTTCTCTACTAGATTTGACCTTTCTTTTTTTGTGTGTGACGGGGTCTGTCATTGAACCTGGAGCCCAGCAGTTCAGCTAGACCGGCTGACCAGCAAACCTCTAGTATCTTCCTGTCTCCAATCCTCTCCTTGTCCTGCAAGTTACAAGTACTCACTAGAGCGCCTGGCTTTTACATGGGTGCTGAGAACCCAAGCTTGGGTCCATACGCTTGATCAGCAGGCCCTTTGCCCACGGAACCGTATCTCCAGCCCCAGAGCAGACAGCTAGAAGGCAACATTACCCTCACGCTTTGGCTGCTTGCAGCCATTATTTGACTCAGTAAAGTTCCTTAGAGCTGGGGTTACTTAAACTTTGACCTTGAACGTCCAGAAACAAGACTCATGAGCTAAATAGTCCTCTTTTATTTATGTTATACAGTCTCCAATATTCTGAGATAGCAACAGAAAATGGACTAACACAGTGGATGAAACCCATGTCTTTGGGGAGATCCTAGTTCTTGCTCTTAAGTAGTTGATGATGATTCTAGGGATGTCATTTAATTTTTGGTCATCAAATTAGACCACGGCATGTCCTTAGCTAAGATGTCAAGCAAAAGTGGCATTAGGCCCAATCAAGTGCAATGAAATTCAAAACAAAACTTTAGGGAAGAAATGATATGTCTTTCCAAAGACCTTCAAAAGAAAGACTACTGTATAGCATTGTCAGGTGACGTCAGATGAAGAAGGTCTGACCAAGGATGAAGCCAGCACAGAGCAAGACATGAGCCTAGACCCGGACTTGCCCCACCTCTGTGTCTGTGTTTGTATTAGGTGAACTAATGAACCACTTTACTTGCTTCAGCCAATTTGAGTTGGAGTTCTGTTCCTCATGTCCAAAGCACAAATGCTCCTTCTGCAGCTTCCTCGGTGCTCCTAGGGCTGTGCCCAGTCACTCTGAGGAGTGCAGCTGCCAGGTGACCTGCTCTGGTTCCCATGGCAGCAGCCTCTGCAGCCCTAATCAGAAAACATCAAATGGCAAAGGCTGCTCACAGGCTCGCGGCAGCAATTTTAAGGATGTCCTGTGTGGGGCTGACCCTAGGAAAGGATTCTAAAAACGAGGCTTGCTTATGTAATTTAAAATCTTAAAATAACCATGCTTCAAGTCTGAGAATCCCTCTGGGGCTCGTGACAGCCTAACCTGGGATGGAGAGGTCAGAGATTTTCAGTGAATGAAAAATAGGCTAAGAACAGAATTATCTCTTATTCACAGCAAAGGATAAGAGTGGGTCAGGACTCCAAGCAGTGAATTAGTGACTGAATTTAACAACTTCTCACAAATACCTTTAGCAATGTAGGAGGAGAGCTGACCCATCTTGGGGGGTTTAGAATCAATAGACTAATAAAAGTAATTTTTTAAAATAGCTTTCTCTTCTGAAAATATACCTTTCATAGAACCAGAAGAATTTGTTTTCTGGGCGCTGACTCATTTCCCTATGGATTGAAAAGCAAGATGGGATAGTAGGTGTCCTGGCTTAGACACTGTACACAGAGGCTCCTTTCCTGAGTGGGGACCATGCTGAGGTTTTCTAGCTCTCCTTGATGGACAGCTCTGCCTCCCCTGAGTGGGGAAAGTGGTCAAGTCTACTGAGGCTCCTGGACTATTATTTTGTCAAGAAAGATGTGCCAGGTTCACATCCTATTTCAATCAAACTGGAACCTGAAACCCACGAGAAAGAAGCTGAGAATGCCAGGAGAGGGAAAAAGGCAGAGACCCTCCTGGGGAAGCAGGACTCCTTACGGTGTCCGGAGCTGAGCAAAGGACAGTAAAGGAAGGCAATCTGTAGCAGAAACAAACCCTTCAGGACTGACTGTGGGTTGGCCTGTGTGGGCAGTCATTTTCTTGGGCCTGGGTATTTTCTTTTTGACTCCCTAAAAGTGACATTTCTGTTAAAAGCTCATTTGTCGATTCTACTTTTTATACAAAGAATTCTTTTTTTCTACAAATGTAGAGAAGAATTTCTTCCAGGTACTATCCCTCCCTGGACTAGACACTTTCTCCATCCACATATCATAGAACCAACATTTCCATAAAGAACACTTCTTCAAGTGGAGACCTTGGTGGCATGCATTAATTCTCCCCAAGGTGCACAATAAAACACATTCTCAAAACCTATTGCAGACTCACTACATCCAACTATTACAGAATGGACCCAGAGACTTTTAAAGATTTTCCCAGATATTCTTTACACACACTAAAATTTGAAAGCACAGTCTCACGGTGACATCAGGTAATGTTTGAGCTGCTCCAGGCAGGTCGCACAGTATAGTCCGTTACTGCACCTGCCTTTTCCTGGTCTCCGGAGCACGCCCCACACAGAAGGTGAGGGATCCAAATGTGAAGAAGGGAAATGAAAAGGGAAGTAAAAAGCGGCTGCTCTTCGGAGTTGTTCTTCTCACTCCTCGGAGCTCTTTCCTTGGAGCTGCTGGAGAGAGTCTTGCCTTGAAAATTCCAAAAGCTCCAAGGTCCTTCGTAAACTCAACTCAGCCACTTTGATGAAATCTGTGGCTAATGTTGTTTTGTGGACTTTAGAGTTCCAGTTGTTTTTTCTTCTACCCAAGAAGACAGTATGCTTTGACATTTATTTTCCTAAAGATGACAGCGTATGTTTTTGGTAAAAGGGATGGCAGTCATTTTGTGACCTATCTCCCTTGTGAGGAACAAAGTAAAAATGAAAACTTTGCTTCAAGATTCCATAACTGGAATTTTGGAATAAAGAGGAGTAGAAGTCAGCAGTGATAGTGATTCTGAAATGAAGTAACTCACTTAAGACACATGTGTGGACCAGGAACATGTATGGCCAGGATCTGGATGCAGGTTCTTGAGGCAAAAGCATTTAAATTTACAAATTTTCAATGATACCAACACTAATGACCAGGAACCAAACTATAAGCTAGACATAATTTATAAATTCATTTGCTCTGAGAATACTGTCATTTCTAAGAGTCTGGGTTCAAATAAAGATTATGGGCACTAGGGGAAAAAATGAGAGGAAATCTATAAAGTACCAAGTTTGTATTCTCAAAGGGGCAGAACGAATTGGAGATTTAGGGTACTCCCCTCTTAGACCTCAGTCACCAGTAAGCTGGAGCCTCAGTATCTGCAAAGACAGAGGCAGAGTGGTCAGATGGGGGCAGGAGAAGCCAGTGCCCAAGAATATGCAGATACACAGAAGCTCCCCCCTCCCCAGTCCCAGGCCTGTACTCCTCTTAGGCCTTCACTAGATTGGATGAGGGCCACCTGCAGCAGGTGTAAATCTCATCCAACAAGTCCCTCACAGACACAACAGGGAAGTTTTAGTATCTGTGCACACACCCCCTAACCAGGACAAAGTGGCTTATAATTTAGCCATCTCTGGCACTTAGTGCCTGAACATGACATGTGTCAGTATGCCTTTGACTGTAACCACCTTTAACCTTCTCAACTGTCCTCATCACCATTACTGCCACAGGAGGGAAACGGTATGGGTTATCTACCCTTAGACTTGATTAAGTCAACAAAGTTTAAATTAAAATCTGAATGAAGAAGCAGACAGTAAATCTATCTGGTCTAGGAAATTTGGAGTTTGAGGCTCGATCTCTCTGCTTCCAGAAGCTGAGAAAACTCTTGCAGGAACCATTCTGTCTAATTTCCCCAGTCTCCCTGCCTAGAAAACCTCCTTTGTTTTCATTCTCTAGAAAAGATCTCAACTTCAAATATTTTTGGCAAGATCAAAGAGATCTTAAGCAAAGACAGACACCCCACCCCAACCTACCCCAAATCCCTTCCTTGGCACTTTCCTCTTTGAGACACCCTGGATCATAGCCCATTGTCAACATGCCCCTCTGCTCTTCTCATTCTGCTTCACAGTCCCATTTTAGGAACCCCTCCTGGGGAACCCCATGACACCCAAGGCACAGCTCTATCCTTGATCATTCCACACGCTGTTCCCTTTATCCCCTTATTGTCTGTATTCCCCACCAGACTGCAAACTCTTTAGAAGCAGAAAACTTGCCCCATCTCACTTTTCTTTTCCAGGGTTCAGCATGGAAGATGGCACATACTCAGGACTCAGGGTGTGTCTGCTGAATCAATGAATGATTACCTGAATTCTGAAGTCAAGAGTTATTTAACAATTCCCATACACTAGCTATAAATGGCAAAATAATCACAGCCCCTTCCTCACAAAATCAAACTCAAATGACAAGTGGTATTACCTTTAAGTTAAAAACATGTCTACATTTCAATTACAAGAACTGAAACACTTGAGGTCTTAGGGTGCAATTTCAGGGTGCATACACAAGAACTTTTTGCTTGCCTTATGGTTTCTCATACAATTCTTGTCACTTTGCATCCTCAGACTTTGAAATTGGCACACGTTGAAAGGACTCTCTAAGGGAGGAGAAAATCTCAACTCAGTGATACGTTCCAACAGGGACAGAAGGATTGTTACTTCATTTCCTGCCAATTTTTAAATTATGAATATTTTGGTATGATTATAAGTAAGCAAGACAAGCCTACCAGGGAATCAAATAATCCCTGAACATGAAAACATAGATTATTGTTTTCCTTCTCTCTTCTTCCAGTTGATATATTTTGCTTTCACCAAACAAAATAGGGTCAGGTAGACAAGAGAGTTACATTGGAATTTTTAATTCATAAAACTGGTGCAATAAGAAATTCATTGCCATTTTCTCAAATCACTCAAGTGCATCATTCCCCATGATTTTCTTGTAGTTTTTAAGTAAATTATTTGATTAGTTTAAGTCATTCCTTTTGGTTAAAAAATTATTGTGTTTGACCCACACCCCCATTACCTCTCCAGCTTGGGGAACTACTTAAGCAACACCTTTTGAGATATCTCTAAAATATAGACAGCTTAAAAAGAATTCCTAGTTCAGAAGAATAACAAAAGGTGAGAGTAGACTTCCTTTCAATTTTCTGAGGTAGCAGAAAAAAGCTTAGATTTTATAGCATACTTCTGTAGTAATCTGAAGCGTAGCTTTTGTTATGTTAATGAAGCGCACACTACTATTTGAAGGCTCACTCTATTTTCCTTTCATTGGAAAGCACTTTCAGCATCCAGACAGGTTAGAGCAAGAGTCCCTTTGTCATCATCGTTTTAGAAGCAGATCTTCCGACATCAGCATATGTTAGTTAGCCAAATTAATGAGAACAATAAACAAAGAAACCAAGATTAGCAGTGAACTCACTCAATGGAACCCTCCATCTTACTGCAAAAGCTTCTCCTTTTGTCACTTGAATGTCATTGCTAAATATAAGATGGGGATGCTTTGCTGTGGAGTCTCTTTCTGTTTCAGTTCACAGACTTTCTGACTCACTCCTATTCACGATCAAACACACATTTCACAAAAGCTTTAATTGCATCTAGCCTTAATAAATATTCTACTTGGGGTCTGCAAATAAGACTATAGGAAAGTGGGGGAATCTTTTTGTTATGCAAATACAAGCTGGTGGGAGCTCTCTCTGTAAACTATTTAGTTGAGCCCTCCAAAACCAATGTTTGAATGGCCTCTTCTTTCTCTTCCTTCAGCAGTGGAATCCTCACCACAAGCCTGGTAATGCCATCTTATTTTGTGGTCAGTTGGCAAGTAAGTTCTTCCTGAGATGAGTTTTGATTAAATCTATAATGATAGCCTCATAAGCTTGTGTAAGTTGTCTCTAAGAAAGCTCTCTGTTTATTTTTGTTTGTTTGTTTCTTTTGCAGGGAGGAAAGGTTAAATTCTTAATAACAAAGTGGATTTTTTTTTTTTTTTTTTGCAAAGCTTCTCCAGTTAGATCTGACTTCTCTGCGGAAGGCGACTCTTTGGTGTCTCTTTGTTGCTCTCTTACTCAGTGGGACACAAACTCAGGCCTAAGGTTCTTAGTGGCCCTCACTTCCTGACTATATACAGATATTATGCTAAGCATTTTAGATTCACTAGTGAAGAATGTCTTCACCAGAAACCCACCCAATGCTGGTATTTTATTTCTGATTCCAAGGTTGAAGACAGGAAGGTCATGCAGCTGGTGAGGCAGAATTTGAAGCCAAATATGTCTGATTCCAAGAGCATACTTGTACCTTTATGTAATACTGAGTGTTTTAAATTCTTTTTTTTTTCGAGTTTTTATTTTATTTTTAAATTGTGTGTGTGTGTGTGTGTGTGTGTGTGTGTGTTCAGACATAATTTACCCTCTGAACTGTGCCTTTAAAAATTAAAACTCAATATACAAAGTAAGGAACTGGGGGCTGGAGAGATGGCTCAGAGGTTAAGAGCCTCTGGTTAAGAGCACTGGCTGCTCCTCCAGAGGACCAGGGTTTGATTTCCAGAACCTACATGGTAACTCACAGCCATCTGTAACTCCAGTTTCAGGGGATCTGATACCGTCTTCTGACCTCCATGGGCACCAAGTGTGTACACGGTGCACAGACATATGGAGTCAAAACATTCATACACATTAATTTTTTAAAGTAATTAATTAAATTTACAAAAAAGCAATTGCAGTGGTAACTATGGAGATGAACTAAGTATTTAACACTGGGACTATATTAGTAATTGTAGAATATAGACAGCTATAAAGATATCAGAACTTTGCCTTTATCACCAGGCTACCTGAGCAAATTTAAAGGAAAATCTAAATATTCATAGATTCCAATTTCTCCTTAATTTTACAACTAGTTATTTCTATAGGAAATTAATTTTATCATCATCATCATCATCATCATCATCATTTGTGTGTGTGCACCTGCATGTACATACATGTGTATGCAGGTACCCAGGCAGCCCAGAAGGGGGCACTGGATCCCTTGGATCTGAAGTTACAGGCATTTATGAGCTGCCTGAAGAGCTGGGACCTGAATTCCAGTCCTCTGATAGAGCATTAAGTGCTCTTAGCGTCTGAGCCACCTCTCCAGCCATGAGAAATCAATTTTAGAGTCACACATATTTTATCATAAGTTTGGGCACAGTTTGAACATTCATCATTTTTTATCACCTGTCTTATAAAATGTCAGCCAGGTGCTGAGACTCATTTGTCCTAAACAACTCTGAAAACGTAAGAGAACCCAGGGATGAGGTTCCTTCTTGATAAAGTCATTCCCATGCCACCTGTGACATCACCAGAGGTCATGCCTATGGATGGGTGGGAAAACGATAACTCTATTTTAATTGGTTACTCAACCAATTACCTGAAAGTATCATGACACACATAGTTGATTTTTCCCCCTTTCCACACATTTTCTTCAGTAACCAAATCATACTGGTCATTATATGGAAAAATGTGCTGCTCAAAATCCTGGCCATACAAATGACTTAGTGACTCACAGATCCCTTGTGTTGTTGGACAGTATAAATAGTATTGCAAGGGGAGATGCAGTCTCAAGACTTCAGTCTAACTTTTCACAGCTCTTCTCTGTGAGTTGACTTTGAGCACAGAATATCATCTGGCACATATTGCTTTTGCTATGGTGCAATCACTGGGATACAGAATGATAGTCACCAGCCAAGCAAAGTCAGTGCGTGAGTCCTTTACGCCACCAAGTAAACCATATGAGGAAAAGGTAGACCTTCTCTGTGATGTGCCTGTTCAAACATACCTTTTCCTAGTTGGGTAGTCATCAAGCTTGATATAAGCTAGAGTTATCTGGGAAGAGGAATCTCAACTGAGAAAATGCCACCATCAGGTTAACCTGTGGATAAGGCTTTGGGGAATTTTCCTGATGAATGATTGATGTGGGAGGGCACAAAGGCCCAGCCCATTTTATGCAGTGCCACTCCAGGACAGGTTGTCCTAGATGGTGTAAGAAATCGGCCTGAGCAAGCCAGGGAAGCAAGTCAGTAAGCAATGTCTCTCCATGATTTCTGCTTCAGTTCCTGTCTCTAGGCTCCTGCCTTCACCCCCCTCAGTGATGAAGAGTGACCTGAGAGCATGCAAGCTGAAGTAAATCCTTTCTTCCCCAAGTTACTTTTGGCCATGGTGTCTGTCACAGCAATAGGAACTAAGATGCATTGCAAGGGTTCTGCCTAGAGTCCTGTTCAACCCCAGCCTAATTGCTTGTCACTGTCTGATTTGCTTCAGTCCCTTCCTTATTCTAGTACCTCCCCAAAGTGTAAAAGCAGAGTAACATGTGAGAGTGAGTGCAAAAAGAGCAGGTATTAAATATGTAGTGAAAACCCAACACTCGCTCCCTGAATGACTCGTGCTGGAGCCATGATCTTCAGAGCTTAGAACAGGCTGCAGATCCCCAGTGGTCTTTTCCTTAAGAGGCAAATGTTTTCCTGTTGCTCTTACTAAACAATATTCCCTTGCCCGTACAAATAACTGGGGCCTGGCAGTGTCAATTGGAATAAAACACGATTATAAACAGCATCCACATGTCTACTGGCTTTGTCATGGGCTGACTGCAGGCTAGGCTGTGCTTAAAGCCATGTCTTAGCCATCCCCTTCAAGGACATTGCCAAGAATGGTGCCAGAATTGTGAACAAATACTACAGAAAAGGGGGGAAGTCTGCTGCTGTGAGACAAAAGCAGAGCATCTTCCAGATCTCTGGCTGTAGAACTATCAGGGGTGAAAAAGCTGGGTCTCTTGGAGGAAAGTGGTAGCTGTGCTATGATGTCACTGATGCTATGATGTCACTGGTGTTGGTATGATGTCATCAGGAGGAAAGTGAAGAATTTCCTGCTCTCTAACATTTGAGGAAGTATAGGCTGGAAGACATCTCCTAGGTTCTGCCATATTTCTCTAGAGCAAGCTATAAATCTAGCTAGAATGCTCTCAACTTCCTCTGATACATTGTACACCACCTTCAGGTAAGAGGAGTCCAGAGAAATGTCCCTGCACCTGCCAATAAAGGGACACAGAGAAGAGTGGGCCAACAGACCTTGTTAAGTCCCTCCAGCTTACCAACATTAGACCATCCCCTTCGTCCAATGATTCTTATATGATTGTCAGAACTTCATCAAACCTAACGTAAAAACACAGTTTTTCTTTTTTCTTTGGGTCTTTACTTGTGAAGGCTCCTTTGTCACGTAAAATTTGTGTCAGATAAATTTGTATGTTCCTTCTTTTATTACCACTTGTATCATGTTTGCTGAAGAACCTAGTAACAGGTGAAGAAAAGTCTCTTGTACCTCCTCCTCAAGAGGAAGAGAAAGCAGCTAAGTCACTGGGTGACGCTGTCAGTTGAGGTGTTTGTGAGCAGAAGGCTGTCCTTGTTGAAAAGCTTTGCTACCTCTTGTAGTTTGAAGGAAACTGCTCCCATAGGTTCACATGTTAAATACTTGCTCCAAAGCTGGTGCTGCTGTTTGTGGAAGGCTGTGAAACCTTGAGTAAGCTGAGGAAGTAAAAGGATGGGAACTAGCTTAAGGCTGCATAGCTCAGCTCCACTTCCTGCTCACTCTCTGCTTCCTGACTGTGGACTCAACAAATATTCAAGCCAGCCTCTTGTTCCGGACACCATGCCATCCCTGCCATCTTCCATGACTTCCCCATCAGGATGGAATGTACTCCTCTGCTTTATCAAAATTGCTTTGGTCAGGACATTTAAACACAATGGTAAGAAAGTAACAAAGACATCACACATATTTCTCTAGAACTCGTCTCCTCTTTTATTCAGAGTCACTGGGTTAAGTGGATTTCAGGCCTACAGTCTTTGAACAAGCTTCCATCTCATTTTTGCAGGTATGCTTAATTGTGCTTATTGTTACTTCAGGTTTTTATATGCTGTAACTGATTAGAGGATGATGGCATATCAAAATATAAATTTTGGCTTTTGAAGGTAGAGATTCTACTCAGGTACAAGGCCTAAATTGCACAGTTTATTCTAACATTCTCAGAGTTCTGTGCTGGGGAACATGGAGCCTTGTATTAGTTTACCATAACAGCATTGCGATGTTTATATACAATTTTTCTTTGTGTATCTCTCTTAAGATTTACATGAAATTAAGGACAATGAAAGAATAAGATTCATATACCTATAAGTACCTGACTGAAACCTAACAAATTCCAGTTCTGGGAGATGGCTCAGTTGTGTTAAGTCTTTTCTGAGTGTTGATCCCAAGCACTAAGGTAAAAGCCAGGTGTGGCAGCATGCACCTATAACACCAGCATTGTGGATGTGGAGAAGGAAGGATACCAATGGCTTGCTGGCCAGCAAGTCAAACTAAAATGGCAGATCCAGGCTCAATTAAAGATCCTGCGTAAAACAATAGGATGGAGAACTATAGAGGAAGACACTCAATATCGACCTCTAGTTTCTACAGTCACATGAATAGTACACACACACACACACACACACACACACACACACATTGCAGTGGTCTGAATAACAATGGCCCCCATGGACTCATGTATGAATGCTTAGGGTGTGGCATTAGGAGGTATGGCCTTGTTGGAGTAGGTGTGGTCTTTGTGGAGGAACTATGTCACTAGGGGTGGTCTTTGAGGATTCAAATGCCCAAGCCAGGCCCATTGGCTCACTTTCTTCCTGCTGCCTGCCGATCTTGATGTAGAACTCTGGCTTCCTTCTCCAGCACCATGTCTACCTACATACCACAGTGCTTCTGCTATGACAATAATGGACTAAACCTCTGAACTGTAAGCTGGCCTCAATTAAATATTTTCCTTATAAGAGTTGCTAAGGTCATGATAGAATAAAACCCTAAGAAATACACACACACACACACACACACACACACACACACACACACAAAGAAATATACCACACTCCATTATAATGCAAACCCTATTTCTTCTAGAAGCCTTTGGTTCTTACGGCAAATCATCATGTCTGATTTGTTAGTGCATAATGAGAGATGTCACCATCTCTTATGCAGTCTTTTGAAACCCAAGTTGAAAGCTATCACTGATCAAACAAACACAAAAGAAGAAACAAACTTCTTATAAACAGTGGGCTGAAACGGTAGACTCTTACATGGAAAAGAGCCTCCCTCAGAAGAGGAAGAACACTTTCCTGCACAGAACAAAAGTGTTGGTACCTGGAGTTTCTTCTCCTGGTTTGACTTGGCACATAGGTAACTAGTGCTAATTTAGACCATTACCCTAACTGTATTTATCTAGTGAATCCCTAACCAGACAATTCCACCTTCTCTGGAATCTGGATCCACCTTTACATCTTTTGATTTATGTCCCTTTATCCTTGAAACATCTTTCAGCATCCCTCATTTACCCAGTTTATTCCTCCTAAATACTCAGGAAGGCCCATATTATTATTTATGAATATGTAAGCTAAGGCACCCTCCATTTCCCTTATTTGAAGCTGAAGCTGGTTAGTATGAAATATTATTTTAGTTATTTCTATTTATAATCTGGATAACTGTTTCCAGACTGAAGCCACTAGAATTTGTGAAAATGGTTAAATATTAATTGAATCAGCTCAAAATATTATTTTGAGAAGACAAAGACATAGTGTTACTAGTTTTAGGAAGGTGACCATGATTGGAGAATTGGGTTAACCAATAGATTACCTATCTAATTCCTCAACAAGAAATGACTGTTTGAACATTTTCTCGCACTCTCTGGTACCATGTCACTACCCCAATACAAAATGACAAAACCCTCCAACTTTTCAAGTAAATACCAGCATAAACTGCATTCCCATCCAAACTAGACCTAGCTCCCATTTCTACAAAAGGAAATTGCAAACACAAGAAACATGATTGCTCTTGTGAAGAGTTTTCAAATTTGTGATATTTACTTTAAAGGTGTTGTTTTATTTTTTTCTTTCATCTTCTTAAAAGTAAAGAGTGCATTTCCAAGGCCAGTTCTCACAAGCACTATTATTTATGATCCCAAGCAGATTTGGTTTCATTGAGTAAAAGACGATGTTTTTGTATGGCCTGATGTTATTATTTTCTGGTCCATGAATACCTTTCCTTCCATCATAACACACTTCAGTTCCTTATACAGAGAACCACTGTGTGATAAGGAGGAAGGGCGTAAAATGGTTTCAGAAACAAAGCAGATCATTTTCTAAATCTTCAAAGGTACCCAAATGGGGGCTCATTTAAAGAAAAGAGCAAACCTTCTCTAACTTGGGATCTGTTATTTCTTACTATGATGTTTCACTTTATTTGCCCTCCCAGTTGTTTGTGTTCAAGCCTACTGACTATTTACTGCAAGGCCTTCCATTATTGCTTGAAAAAAATATTTACAGCTAAAATGTGGCTTTGCATATATCACCTAAGTTTCTTGTCATTTCAAGGGAAGTAAGTATTGCTCAATTATCCATTGAGTCTGGATCATTCATTTGTTTAGGATTATGATACTAATAGGTATCAGAGACAGAATTACCTGAGCTGAGAAACTCAACACTTAACTTGACCTCAGGCATACCCCAAGATTTGAATGAATCAACCTTCAGATCTTCTGTGCTAGTCATAGAATTTAAATTTTTAAAGAAAATATTGATTAGATGAGATGATTATGACTAAAAACAAAATTAGTATGTATTTTTAAGATAGTAAGTTGGCTAAACTCTGCCTTCTGATAACAAAACCACAAGACACCAAAGTAGAGATTAAAACCAGTTCTTATTTGAAACATGTTTTATTAGCCACATAAAGAAGTGATTGCTTGTATCTGAACTATTGGTCAGTGTGTGGCCTCTTACTCAATCATGACCAACACTTGTGAGGAGAGTGGAGATCTTTAAGGCATCTATTGGAAACCCCTGGCTTAGCGTCTGTTGTTTTCATTCCCTTTAGACTTTCCTTTTGTGGGTGAGATTACTAAATTGAATGTTATAACTTCTACTTTCCTGATACATCTCTCTACACTACTTACTAAAAGTTATTCTATCACTTGAAGGTTATCCAAGTTTCCTGCATAGCCAAAGAGTATATGAGGCAGACGTATGTACACTCCTGACATGGCTTGTTGGAGCATGTTTGCATGAGAGCACTGGCATCTTCAGGAGAATCATATTATTATATGGACATAGATATTAAAATGTAGACAAAATTTAAGAGCATCTGACTGAGTTCTAAGATGTTTTTTTCCTTCCTTGTTCATCAGAACGTTCACTTAGGAAAGTCATGCTCTTTAGGTCAAGTACCTAAGGAGTTCTGGCTGGCATATCTTGTCTGTAGGTCTCTTGAAGTTATAATACTTCCACGAATGGTGAACTGAGCTAATATAATATATAATATAATAATATATATAAATTGCTTAAGTCTCTGATATTCTTGGGGATTTATTTGAAAATACTGTCAGGTTTATTTAAGCAATGTTTCCAATAATATCCAAATGTACATTCATATCTTTAATAAATGGTGGTTATTCACTTTCTTCATTAAGGGCTATTTGAAAAAATAGAACCACAAAAGAATCTGCAAAAATATAAAACTAAGCAAAACCTTATTATATATAATTTTATAAACTCCAAATGGATATGCAGACAAGATTCACACAACTCTGTCTTTACTGTCTGATAATTTAATGTCTACACTTGTATATGGAAGACATATTTGATCAATATATGATCTGTCTGCCTTCCAGCACACCCTCCCCAAATCATTTTCTTCCCCCTAGCTAACTTCTTTATATGCTAAACTCAGTCTCTCTGGATGGCCAAATGGATTATAATTCAGGTTCTCTTTCCTCTTCACTCACTCATAGGGGAGCTCTATAAAATTCTGCATTTTGCTCTCTCTGTGTCCTTTCATTAAATCTTTCTAAACCAACATTTCAATCTCCAATATCTCCCTACTCATGTTTCCTCTTTAAAGTTTCCCTCTGGTCTTTGAGAATATGGTTCCCCTCTCTCACAAGTTGCTTCATTCACAAGAACCTTTTACAGTTTACAAACCTGAGTTTGTTGATGTGTTGTTTGAAATAAATGATTGCACACTTCTTCATATGTTTACGCTATATCTCCCAAAGGAGAATATACTCCTGAGAGAATCTTCTAAATGTTCCATCTCCATAAGCACTTAGAACAGTTCATTAACAAAAATGCTGACTAAACGTTGTTGATCCACTGATATTTTTCCATTCCAGGAAACCAGTAAACCATTACTTGAACATATTTCATTTCCTTGGAAGGGTTTAAGAGTACTGGTAAATTGTAGCAGTTCGCACAATATTCAATTTTTAAATTTTAAATGGATAAAGAATATAAAGAAATTGTATTCTTGAGGTAAGGTAAAGCCAAATACTAGCAGTGCATATATTAATTAATTCAAAAGATTAAGAATTTGGGGGGGGGTGATATACAGCTACATTTTGTTTTGAGTTCATTTACATAGTCAGGTTTGCCAGAAAGCTCATAGGAAAAGTCACGGTAGACTGGAAAACACAGAACAACAGTTGTGGTATAAAATTTAAAGTCATGGCACACATTTACAAACTCCAGATAAGGGACTTAGAAAATGTGTGAATATACAAGCTGAGGTGGAGGTCATTGACAGGTCTGTAAATAGTCGAAAGTTTAGACTTCAGGTTGTTTTTCAATGCATGTGAAAGGCGCTGATTAGGTTCAGCACCTTGGCCAGCTCCCCCGTGCCAGGCTCTATTGGCCTAAGAAAAGATGGAGCTGGGAAGGAAGACACCATCTGTTTTTGTATTAATGACTACAACCCCACAACTCGGAGTGGAGACTGTAACAGTCAGTGCATTAGATTTTGCTGCTGGCGAGTTTGGGGGTGTCTTATTTGGTGTGTGGGGTTTTTATTTCTTCCCCCGGATCCTTCATGGAGGAAGGGCTAAACAACCCAAAACCTGGTGAGGCTCAGCAGAAAGTGCTCCGAGTTCTAGGGACTGAAGAAAGCTTCACTGGCTTCGAGGGGATGGGGGCTAGATTTCTACTTAAATAGTTAAACTTTGTGATCCATCCACCAATTCACTCAAATTTGATGCATTTGTATTTTACAACGAACACATATGTCGTAAGTTGCTGGAATAGAGGTTTACACAGGTGCCCTTCCTCCTGCCCTCTCCTACAGTCCACCCCAGGTGTGAAGACTGAACTAGAAGATGGACCTTCCCTTGAAGGTCCATCTTGCTGAATTCCTCTTAGTGTGACCTCTTAACGCCCGCAGAAAGCCTGCTGTCCGAGATGGTCAGAAGTTACCATTGGCTTCTTTATTTTTCCCTTCGCCACAAAAAACTTTTTGTCCTCGGGAGGGGAAGAGAGGTCGAGGCAAGGAGAGGTGGTCTACATAGGAGAGGGGGCAAGGAGGGCTTGGGGGGTATGAAGACCAAAAGTAGTGAAGCTCTGAGGCTTTGGGGGCTCTCCGTGCTTTCCCCCCTACAGGCCTTTGCAGTCGCCCTCTCCGCCGCGGACACTGGAGAGTTAAGCCAATAAACACGTAAGCGCCGCTCGCTCCCCAATCGGCAAGATGCCTCTCCGGCTCTTGGCTGCATCGACAGCTTGCAACACTCGGCATCTTTTCTGGAGGCGCCTCCTTCAGCGGCTGCAGATGGCATCCGGCTGCGGGCTCGGGGCTCGCAATTGATTCTCGCCCTTGCCCACCTCGGGTGCACACACGCGCCTCTCCCTTCTCCTCCTCCCCTCGCGCTCCTGGGTCTGCGCCCAGCTCGCGCTCGCCAGGCGGGCGAAGCAGTCGCAGCGGCCGAGGCTGAGCAGCAGCGCTAGCTCTCCCTGACCTAGGAAGAAGCGCCCACCGGGACAGCCGACCCTCGGCTGCCTCCAGCGCCCCCCACCTTTTGCACCCCAAGCCGGGGACTCCGGGGACACCTCCCCCCAGGCGCCACCATGCTGGACCCTTCGTCCAGCGAAGAGGAATCGGATGAGATCCTGGAAGAAGAGAGCGGCAAGGAGGTGCTGGGCTCGGCCGCGTCCGGAGCGCGCCTGTCTCCCAGCCGCACCAGCGAGGGCTCGGCGGGCAGCGCCGGGA
>CABHPH010163284.1:0-39648 GCA_902168325.1 Peromyscus nudipes | reverse complement strand
CTCCCTCCCTCCCTCCCTCCCTCCCTCCCTCTCTTTGTATGTGTAGGTGTGCAGGTGTGTTTGTGTGTGGGATCAATTATCTTTTTGCAACATTTGGGTTCTGGGAATTGAACTCAGGTCATGAGACTTGGCAGCGAGCACACTTACATGCTGAGCCATCTCTCTATCTGTGTGATAGCAGATTGACAAATCTGCCCACACTATCTCTCTATTGTCTTAAAAACATGTGTTTAATTATTTCCACAGAGCTTTTTCATTATCGTGCACTGTGTTCCAGTTTTTTAACATTTCTTAACTTGTTTGTTTATTTATATACTTAGCAATTCGTTTGTTTACAGTTCTGTCTCAGCTTGTTCACAATTCGTAATCATTGCATTCATCTGCTAATTTATACCAGGCTTGGTGATGGCACTAGAATGTGGGGGTGGTGGCTAAATTCTCACAAAATAGAGGCGCAATTGGCAGCTCACTCCAAGATGAGCTGTGTGAAGCAGTCACTTCCAGAAGGAAGGCATTCCCTTGCATAGGACTTGACTCAGGCAGGCGCAGGGGTTGAGGTGGAGGGTGGCAAGGGAGACTCTTGGATGGCAAGGAAGATGGCCTCTCTGTCTTGACTGGCTCCCCTTGTGCTGAGCTTTGCACTCTGAGTTTGCTAAAAGCCGACTCTGCGGCTCTCCTGGGCCTGACCCTGCCAAGTGTACAAGGTTGATCTGTATAGATTTCTTCTTCGGATCGTTATCTTGGGATGTATTGCTCTCTGATGGCATTCCCCCATTATTTGGGGAAAACCTTAAAACTGACACTAAATTCTGGTCTAGTGGAAAGAGCACAGCATCTTCAGCAAATGCTCAGCTCCAAGACCTAGTGTAACCATTTACTGATATACAGTAAGTCACTTACCTTTGAGTTTTCCTTGCCCCCTCCCCTTTGCAAGATGGAAATGATGAACTGCACTTTTTAGAGTCTAACCGTGCCCGACACATAGTAAATCATTGGCAAATATGGAACAAATGGATGCGTCAAGGCAAGTCAGTCCCATCAGTGCCCTAAAAGGTGAACACTGATGTGTCTCCTGTCTTCATTCTGGTTAGTCTGGTTCCTGGAAGGTTTGAACATAGGTTGAATGAATAACTTCTGGACTAGTAACTCACTCTCTCCCTCCCTCCCTCACCCTCTTTCTTTCTTTGTGTGTGAGAGTGTGTATATGTATGTGTGTGAGGTGATATGCATGTGGTATATAGGAACATGTTTGCCACAGGGCAGAGGAGCATGTGGGTGTCCTCGTCTACCACACTCTTCTACCACTCGGCTTTTATCTCTTTGAGGCAGGGTCTCTCCCTGAACCTGGAGATTGCTCTTTCTGCAAGACTGACAGCCAACAAGCCCCAGCGATCCGCTGCCCTTGCCCTGCTCGGTGCTAGGATTACAGGCATGCATTGGACCAGACTTGCTTCTCCATGGGGGCTGGGATCCAGACTCTGATCCTCAGGCTTGGGTTGTGTTGGTAACTACTGAGCCATCTCTCCAACCCTACATTTATTTATCTAAAAAAAACTGTCCTGCAGTGCTGGAGAACTCAGCACTTTCTATATGCTAGGCAAGGAACTAACATGGCTGGAATATTATAAAGTGCTAAACCGGCTATTGTACTTTCATACCATAATTGTTTAAAATGTGTGATTTTAGTTTTGTTCCTATGGTGATTTTAGTGAGATCACCATAGACAATTTTTGTAAAAACTTGCGATAAATGTCTGCAATGATTTTTTAATGAAATATCCCCCACCATGGCATAAACAGCATTAGCATTCAATATGCCAAATTATATTTCAGCCTTTAACATTCTAGTAATTTCCTGTCAGTTCAGTTACTATCAAAGAAATGAGAGCCCCAAATAGTGCAAATGGCTATTTACCAGATTCCTGCAGCTCCCTCAGCCCCTGTGCTTGAGGAAGCCTTTCTCCTAGTAAGATTTTTAAAAAAGCAACTTTAAAAATTGTATATTCTCCTCAGCAGATGGGCTGACCGGCTTACAGTCTCCATGGTAACAAGGTTTCTGCACTTACCCCTCCCCCCTTTTAAAAATAGCCTGAAGTCACAGAAGGGAACTTAGATATTAATAGCATAAGAAATTTCAATGTGAACAACAGTTATTAAATATGCAGCCTTTGATTACTTGATTCTTGATCCAATGTCATCTGTGAGCTACAGCAGCTGTGATGAAGCTCTTAGGGATAAGAGCCTTGGTGCTCATTCAGATCGCAGGGTGGTAGTCAGTTTGTTGAAATGATTGGACACCCTGTTGATAACACCTATTGATGTGGGTGGGGCAGAAATGCGCTGAAAAGTCAGAGGACAACTTGTGGGAGTTGGTTTTCTCCTACCAAGAACTGAATTCAGATAACGGGCAAGCACCCATTACCACTGAGCCGTGTGGCTGGCCTGGGACATCCTGTTTAAATTAGCCTCTACTCCTTTCATTTGCTAGCCAACCCAGGCGATGTATTATATTCTACTTAGGACCGACAGCATGATAGTAATGCCTTAATTTGTGTGTAACTCAGCTCAGAGCTCTTCTTGCTGTGCGGTCTCTGTGTTGCTCATGTTTGTGTTGAATCTCTGCATGTGTGTGCATGCCAAGTATAAAAGTTGCATGTATGAATTCATGTGGCTACAGCTCATTTTGACTTGATTGGTATTTACATTAGTATCTATGACTAACACACATAAAACATTGAAAACCCCTCATCCCAAAAGAATTATAGCCACAAACCCAGTGAGTGCATAAATTAGTCCTTTAGAAAAATTTATTACATTTTATTGATCACCTGATTGTGTTTGTGTGTGTGTATGTGTATGTATAAGAATGTATGTGTGTGTATATATGTGTGTGGTGTGTGTGTGTGTGTGTGTGTGTGTGTGTGTGTGTGTGTATGTGTGCCCCATAGCCCACATATGTAGGTCAGAGGACAACTTGTTGGAGTTCACTCTCTCCTTCTGCCATGTGGGTCCCAAGGGATTGGACTCAGGTTGTCGGCCTTGGTGACAGACACCTTTACCCCTTAAGCCACCTCACCCGCCCTGTGAGTTGTTCTTTAAGGCAGGTCCACTGCAAGGCACGGAAAAACAGTCTTGAAAAGGGGGTGTATGCAGGTGTGGCATATTTAACTACAGTCCCAACTCAGGGGAGAGGCAGACGGTCTTGAGCCCAGCTGCAACTACCCTGGACAACATAGTGAGAACGCTTCTGAGAGAGAGAGAGAGAGAGAGAGAGAGAGAGAGAGAGAGAGAGAGAGAGAGAGAGGAGTTGTGCATCTTTTTAAGATGTGCTGCATTCCTGACTCAACGTGTTTGGGCCTCATACAGAAATAAAAAAATCAACCCTTATTCTTAATTTTTTAATTTTTGATTGGGATTTGTGTCTGTAGAAGGTATGTGTATTTGTATGCGGAGGCTGAAGGTTGAAGGTTTCTCAGTTGTTTCCCACATTATTTTTGGAGACAGGGTCTTTCACTGACCCCATGTTTACTGATTTGGCTAAACTGGGCAACCAGCAGGCCTCAGGGACCTGCCTGCCTCTGCCGCCTCAGCACAGGGGTTACAGGCATGTTCCCCTAAGTCTGCTGCTTTCCTTCCTTTCTTCTTTCTTTTTTCTTTTCTTTATTTTTTTAAATCTTTTTGTAAGTTCTGAAGGATCAACTCATGACTTCATGCTTACTTGATAAGTACTCTACCGAATAAGCTACCACCTTAACAGTAAACTTAATTTTTAAGATGAATATCGTACTTATTTATATGAAGTACTATGTTGTATTTGAACAATCCTTATTTGGGGGTCTACTTTTTTGTTTTTGTTTTTGAGCCCAGGGCCCCATGTATGCTAAGCACACACTCCAGTGCTTAGCTTTACTACCAGCTCATTGGGTCTGTTTTCACATGGTTGGGTTTTTTTTTTTTTTTGTGAAATCATAACAAATTTTTGCTTTTGAGCTCTAATAGTAACATAGGGTTTTGTGTATGTGTGAGTACATGCATGTGCATATGTATGGGTACATATGTATATGTTGTGTGTAGAGGACACCATTTATTGCTGTAGAATATTATTTTAAGGTGTTACTTTTGTTTATGCTCTGGGACATTTGTTTAATGATGCAAAGATGTGTTTAATGAACTAAAATTCACCGGCAGTCAGGAGGCTGAGTCAGCAACTAGCTGACAGGAAGTGGTAGGGAGGAGCCATGTGAGAAACAGTTTATAAGGAGGGGGAGGAGAAGCACAGGGGCTTTTTGGAGGATGTGAGTAAGGAGAGGATGTGAGCTACTTGCTATTCAGCCTCTCTGAAGAACAGAATTCCACCTTAGCCTTTGAATCTTGAGTTCTTTAGAGGGACAGAGGTTTAGTTAAGTTCCCTTTGTAGTTTTGCAAGAGTTGGAGCCAGAGGGAACAGATTTTCCTCCAGCTGTGGCCCTTGCAGCCTAACCGCTGCTGGTATCAGCGGAGTTGCAGTTGCTGATTTGGACAGCCATGGCTTAAAAGGCATCAACAATTAAAAAAGGACAACAATTCATATATATTTTTTGAGACAGGGTTTGTCTTAGTTACCTTTTTATTTCTGTGATAAAATACCATGGCCAAAGCAACTTATAAAAGAAAGTGTTTATTTGGACTTACGGATCCAGAGTGGTCCCAGGATGGTGAAGGCATGGTGGAGTTGGGCTTACGGTTCCAGAGTGGTCCCAGGATGCTAGGGTGAAAGCATGGTGGCAGGAACAGCTGAGAACTCACATCTCCATCCACAAGTGAGAAGCAGAGAGCAGCAACTCAAAATGGTGTGAGTCATTTGAAACCTCAAAGTCTGCCCCCAGGGACACATTTCCTCCAGTAAGACCACACCTCCTAATCTCTCCAAACAGCCAGCTGGAGATCACGTTTTCAAATGCCTAAGACTTCTGGGCAGCATCTCATCCAAACCACCACAGGGTCTCAGACGTTATTCTGGACCTTGCCAAGTAGGCTAGGCTGGTTGGCTAGTAAGCCTCAGGTATTCGTATGTCTCCACACCCCTAGTGCAGAATTATAAACTTGCACCGCTTCACCCCTTTTTGTCTGTGTCCACATGCATGCTTTCTGTTTGCTTGCTTGCTTGCTTATTTTTGTTTTTGCATGGGTTCTGGGCATTGAACTCAGGTCGTTGAACTTGTAAGGAAAGCACTTGGCTGACTGACCTGCCTCCCTGGTTCTTCATGGAAGATTTTATTCTAGCAAGAGATACGGAGTAAACGGGAACTTTAAAATGTTTATTTATTACTATTATTATTACTATTATTATTAATAATGTGTGTGCGTATGTGTGCACATGTGCCATCGTGTGCATGCGGAGGCCAGAGGACAACTTTGTGCCACTGATACTCTTTCTTCCACCTTTATGTGGGTTCCGGTACAGAATTCAGGTCGCCAGGCATGCGTGGCGAGTGTGTGATGAGCCGTCTTACCAGCGCTGGAGAACTTTCCCTATTGAAAGCAGAAATGAGTTAGGCACACCTGGTATATTTGGCCCTGTGAGGAACTCTTGAATGTGATTTAGAGCTAAACTCCTGTTACAAGATTATATGACAGTCTCAATTAAATATGTATTAAAACTTTTGGGGACTGGGCAGATGGCCCAGTGGGTGAGAGAACTTACCGTGCAAACAGGACCTGAGTTCGAATACCCAGCTCCTGTGTAAAAAGCTGAGCATGGTCGTACACTTACCTGTAAGCCCACCTACTAGGAGGGTCACTGGGACTTCCTGGAGGCTGGCCTAGTTCCAGGTCAGGGAAAGACGAAACCTCGAAGTAATTGGTGGAGAGTGATGCAGTAGGACATCCAACACCATCCTCTGGCCTCTGTGTGAGCATGAGTGAGTGCATTCACACGCACACGCACGCATGCACGCACGCGCGCACACACACGCATCCCCCACTAGAAACATCCCAGCCCCGCCCCCATTTTCCACTGTCACACCGCTGTACTTGTTTACATTGTCAGCTGATGGGCTGACCTGTGAAGACCGGGTGTGGAGGGTGTGTGTGAAAGTACCATTTGGTTCTACAAGGGGGTGGTGTTTGAGTGCTGGCAGTGTGATTTAGTGGGAGGCTGGTTGGGGCCGGGCGTCTACTGATGCTACCTTTATCACTGCTACTTCTGTTGTAGGACCGATTTCCTAGGAGGCTCTTGACCCATATTCAGGCCCTTCCCCCACTCCACCCAACGATTGGGCCTGGTTTATCCTAGTTTCATCTAAAAGCCCATGTGCAGTTAGCTTATTTGGGAAGTGACTCACGGGAGCATGACTATAATGTATAAAAAGACAATACCGAAGTGTATTCATTACCTGGCCAGTCTGGGATCAACTAGTGATTGGTGACACTATACCTTCCTCGGGGAGCTTTATGAAATACATACCAGGCCTCTTACCTTTAGAAACAAAAGCAAAACCAACCTCCAAATGCCACAAGTAAACCAAAAGAATGATCCGTCTGGGTAGGTGAGAGGGAAGGGAGGCAGGGATCTGTTGACTTCTGTCCCATGGCATTGATCAAAGTGGTCCTCAAGGGGTCAGCTTCCTCAGAGCAGGCTGCACATAAGTTCATGCTAAGCATCCTACTTGTCAGAGAAACCCATGGCCAGAAAGACAAAGGTTCCCACACCTGTGAAAAGCTGGTGAGAGCCTGTTTGAAATGGACTGCAGCAGCCATGGTTGACGTGCCAGAACTGGAGGGTGTGGAGTGGTCCTGAGCAGGATGAGGTGTTAACACGGCTTCCATCCTTGGCCCTTCTCATAGCTTTAGTAAAAGGAGAATTCTCTTCATCTTTTCAGGAAGTGATGTATGGGTGCCTCAGTCTCATAGAATAACCCTACACCAAGGACCTCACCATCCCGACCCTTCTAATTTCTTCCTCAGTTCAAGTACCCCCACCCCATTAACAGAGTTTGCCTGTCTTCAGGCTTCTTGGAACCATTCCAGCTGGAGGCCCAGACCAGCTTCAGGAGTCCTTGCCATGGCTTTGGATTGAGAGTTAAGAGAGACTGTCTTCATGCCAATTAGTTACTCTTTACCCAGCTTAATATTTTGCACCCCCTAAGCTAAAACCTTCAGGATCCACTTCAAATAATACAATGTTGGTTCCCACTGATGTATCCTCTTTTGATAAATAAGCAACTTATTCGACAGCAGGAGCTAGGTGTTCCTGTCACCAGGGCTGGGCTGAGACCTGATTATTAGTCATTGGGTCAGAGACAGAGGTGAAGTTGTGGTGAATTTAGAAAATGGCCAAGAACCACCTCATTAGGCACTGCTGTGGTTTGGGTGAAATGTCCCCTAAAAAAGATTCGTTCTTGGAAGATGTGGTCCCTGGCGGACGGGTATGGGTCACTGAGGTGCGATGGGATCATGAGGGTCCTGGCCAAATCAATAGATTCATCCTTCCATGGATTTATAATATAAAAACACTTTTAGGAGGTTGGACTTAGGTAGAAGAAGTAGGTTACTGGGGATGTAATAAAATGCTTTATTATTTATTAACAAAATGTCTCTGTTCTTTCTGTTTGCTATGAGGCGAGCAGGTCTGCCTTGCCATGTCCTCCATCCATGATGCTCTGCTCTGGGACAGACTCAGTAATAGTGAAGCTCACAGCTGCGGGCTGAAACCTCTGGGGACCCAGACAGGTCTTTTCTCCTTTAAACGGCTCCTCTCAGGCATTTGTTACAGCAGCAAGTCTGACCAACACGGCATCCACCTTGTGTGAGGACTTGGCAGGGTCTCTAAGCAAGGACAGTGTGCTGTTCTCTAGTGAGAAGACAGCTGTGGTCATATGGTGTGGAGAATTCAGGGGAACTCCAGAAATAGAGATTCTTGGGTCGTTTGCTTCAGTGACCCAATCCCAGCTCATACATAAATTGAAAGGACCAAGCAGACGCCATAACAGGCTGTCAGTCTTTTCTCAAAGATCAGCCTCAATTTCAGTTTCCTGAGACTTGAGTGGGCAGTTTCTGGGAGGGCCATGAACAAAAGACATTCACTGATGCTCCTGCCAGCAGAGACAGGGAGATAGGATGCACCAAGCCTGGGCCACTGAGCCAGCCCCCACAGTCAGTATGTGCTAGACCAGCCAGTCTCCATGGCAGCTCAAGGACAGAGCCTGGGACTTGTCCAGGCCTGCCCCAAAATGGATAACTGTAACCCCCAACTAACCCTAGCCAATTAAAAGTTACTAACATGATTGCTACTCACGACAACCAATCCTGAGTCTGTTCCTATGTAGTCTGAAGACCCCAAGACCCCCCTTACTTCACGCTCTATAAATACCCTGCCCCCTTGCTACTCGGGGTCTCTCCTGCTCTGCTGCTGCGTCAGACGGATGGAGAGACCAGAGTTAACTCGCAATAAAAAGTCTCTTTGCTTTTGCACTGGATTTGGTCTCTTGATGGTCTTCGGGGACTCTGGGTACAACAAAATAACTAGTACAAGGTATGCCTCTCTGCCCCTGGTTTCGGGTCAAGATGTGCACTCCCGGCCACTGCTCCCATTGCCAAGGCTGCCTGCTGCCACATTCCCTGCTGTGGTGGTCATGGACTCACCTTCTGGAACTCACTTTCTGTAAGCCCCACACAAACCCTCCTTTTATAAGTAGCCTTGGCCATTGTGTCTTATCGCAGATTTAGAAAAGGAACTTAAGACAGCGGTTATAATAACAAATAATCTTAAAATATAATTTCCTTCTAAAAAATAAATATTGCACTTAAAAAGTGAGGCTCTGTAGCACTGCCTGGGGAAAATGAAAAGTGAGGAAGATGGAGGAGGTTAGTCATGTAATTAAATTGCTACGGGCTATCGCTTCCTAAGTGGGAGACGGGCAAGTTAGACACTGTAATGAAAAGCCTGAGTTCCTATTGTGTGCAGTTCTAACAGTCTTGTTTAGAACAGCTCCTGTTCTCCTGGTCCTTCTCCCTCTTACTCATGGGGGTGTATGTGAGCCATCTGTCTTCTAACCATACCTTCAAAATGGATGCTGTTACCAGCCAAGGAACTTGCTAGAAGTGAACTTTCTTGGGAAAATGAGGGAATTATAGTCATTTTAAAAGTTGGAACACCTCTGGGTTTTAGCATATACAAGTTAGGATTGCTATATAAGTAAAAATATACAGTAAACACCTATTTGTGCCAGGCACCTGGCATACAAAGGTAGGAACCAACCCTTGCCTTAAAGAGCTGGTTATGTGGGGGCTGGAGAGATGGCTCAGCGGTTAAGAGCACTGGCTACTTTTCCAGAGGTCCTGAGTTCAGTTCCCAGCACCCACATGGTAGCTCACAACCATCCGTAGTGAGATCTGGTGCCCTCTCCTGGCCTGCAGGTAAACATGCAGGCAGAATACTGTATACATAATAAATAAATCTTAAAGAAGAAAAAAGCTGGTTATGTGGTTCTGCAGGTGCACTGCTGTGTGGCAGCTTGTTGGGGACTGAGGTTCAAGCTGCTGCTTTTTTAAGGTTTACTTTATTCCCAGTTGTGTGTGTGTGTGTGTGTGTGTGTGTGTGTGTGTGTGTGTGTGTGTGAGAGAGAGAGAGAGAGAGAGAGAGAGAGAGAGAGAGAGAGAGAGAGAGACTTCGTTTTTGTCAACCTGACATAAACCTAGACGTTCCTTGGAAGAGAGAATCTCATCTGAGGAACTGTCTCCATCAGGTTGGCATGTAGCCATGTCTGTCAGGCATTTTCTTGGTTGCTGATTCAAGTGGGAAGGCCCAGCCCACTGTGAGTGGTGCCATCCTGGGCAAGTGGGCCTGGGCTATATATAATAGGGGGCTGAGCATGTCAGGGGAAGCGAGGCAGTACAGTGGCATTCTTCTATGGTCTCGCTTCAGTTCCTGCCTTGAGTTCCTGCCCTGACTTCCCTCAGTGTCTGACTGTGATCTGGGCATAGTGACATGAAATAAACCCTTTCCTCCCCAAGTTGCTCTGTGTCATGGTGTTTATTGCAGCAACAGAAAGCAGATTAGGACTGTGTGTGTGTGTGTGTGTGTGTGTGTGTGTGTGTACACATGAGTGCAGGTACCAATGGAGGTTAGAGGCATAGGATCTCCCTGGAGATGGAGTTCAGATGTGTGTGTGTGTGTGTGTGTGTGTGTGTGTGTGTGTGTGTGTGTGCACATGATGCAGGTGCCAATGGAGGTCGGATGCCATAGGATCTCCCTGAAGATGAAATTACAGATGACTGTGAGCCCACTGCCTTAAGTAATGGATCATTTGCAAGAGCAGTATGTGTTCCCAACCACTGAGCCACCTCTCCAGTCCCAAAGATCAAGCTTCTTGATTTAATAGTGAGTGTGTGGTTTGCTGATGAATTATTTGTTGGACGTGCAGACAGGCATGCTTGGGTTTCTTGGCCTTCTACATAGAACTTTTTGGATTATCTGACCTTGTTCCTTTGTATGCATATAAAGATATTTTTTGTTATTTACGTATTTGTTTGAGGCAGACTCTCTTGCACTCACGATCCTCTAACCGCTAACACCAGGGGTGACAAGAGTGTGCTGCCACACCCGACTTGTCTCCACGTGTTTGATACCATTGCTGACAAGTGTAGAGCTGGCTGTTACCAAGTTTTCTTTTCTTTCCCTTTAAAAATATTTTTATTTATTTTTTTTGAGAATTTTGCACATGTATACAATATATTTTGATCATACCCATCTTCACACTCCTCCCTCCAGCTCTCCCTGAGCCCTCTGCCATATTCCTTTCCCAACTTCCTCTCTTTCTCTCTCTCTTTTAAAAAACATCTCACTGAGTCCAGTTCATGCTGCTCATGTGCATGTGGGTGTGGGGTCATCCACTGGGGTATGCATGGGTAATCTACCAATGGCCACCCCTCAAAGAAAAGTGGCGCTTTCCTCCCCCAGCAGCCACCAACTGTCCATAGCTCCTCAGCTGGGCGTAGGGCCTCAGGAGCGCCTCTCCACTCCATACTGGAATTTTGCTTGACTTGATCTTGTTCAGGTCTTGTGCGGGTGGTCAAGCTGTAAGTTCATGAGTGCCATAGTCGTATCATGTCTGGAAGACAGCATTCCACAGCAGTGCATCTCACTCATTCTCTGTTTCTTACTGTCTTTCTGTCCCTCTTCTGCACTGTCTCCTGAGCCTCAGGGAAAGAAGTTAACATGTAGAGGTTCCACTGAGTCTGGGCACTCCCAGTCACCACTTCTCAGAACGTTAAGCAGTTAGGAGTCTCTGCACTGACTGCCCTCTGCATAAAGAAGCTCCTCGACCAAGGTTGAGAGCAGCATGGATCTATGAGTATAAGTATTGAGAAGACAGTTTGACAACGTGACCATTTGGCAAAATAACTATAGTAGGTTCCAACCTAAAGCCTATGACCTTTGGCCAGTTTTCAGTATCGTGCATTCATTTTGATGCATATTTATTATTTGAGGCATATGCACACATACTAGCTTAAAGTCTATTTAAAAATTCTGTTATGTCTACAAAAATAAAATTTAAAAATGAAAAGAGAACTACAGATTTAAAGGTTTTCTTCTGTGTTCCAGCGGGTTCCTTGCACACACAGAGCTGCCACCATGTTGGAGGTGTTTGATTTATCTTTCTAGGGTTACACTCATGACTACCACAGATGTGAAGCTTGAGATGTTTGGGTCTCGTCAGTGCAATCTTAGACACAGGCCAACCTAAACTGGCCTCTGTGTGTGGCTGTACTTTGAAGGTTATCTTCCAAGCACTTCAGAACCCCGTTCCAGTACTCTGCCACCCAGAGGGTTTCTTACTGTCTTGTCTGCTGAAAACTATAACGATTCTTGAACAGAGCTGTGTTTGCAGACAGGTTTTGTTTGGCTCATGATTAAGGACAAAAAAAAAATATTTTGAATGACTGCCAAGATTCGAATGTTGGGGGCTTTGTGAAACAATCTGAATTTCCCACTTTTCTAGAAAACTCGTGAAGACTTAGCAAAGCTGGCTCTTCATTCTGCTAGGGAGTCAGCGGTCTGTAGATAATCAGTGCTGCTGCTTCCAGAGCGGAATCTGCCCTCTTGGTCCTGGGAACTCACCCACCAATGTCCGACACCTCGCATAGTGCCTCCTTTTATGATACCTGTGTGTCTCCTGTGGGATTTAAGTGGGCTTTTTTTTTGTTATCTAAAAAGTGGTCAATAACCTTTTCAAGGTTAACAGAGCATTCTTGAGATTAAATAACAGGCAGGAGACATTCAGTTACCACCGTGTGACACATGCTCCTTAGCTGGCTTATTGGCTCAGAGCTCTAGGCCCTTGACCAAGCACCCTCTCTGAAGTTGACCTACGCAGTGTGATCTACTGTTTAGCTCCTAAAGTGAGAGTCCTGGCCTTGGCCATTTCCTAACTGTGGGGCTTTGGATTGTGTTTAAGTAACTGGGCCCTGCCTCAGTTTCTTCACTGGCAAAACAGATCATAATAAGTGACATTACCAGGCACATAATCAGCTTTTACTATGTGCTGGCTGTTATCATTAATTAACAATTTCTTTTACTGGGTATTTAATAATGATTATGCAGAGGTTTGCAACCGTGAAGAGAATATCTACATTGTTAAGAACAGTGAATCCTCCAGTGTAGAACAATCTGTGTCAGTCAGTACACTCAGAGTTAGCTAGTCTCAAGTGTGTGTGCATGAAATCCCAGTGGCATTCCATTGAGACCAAAGATGAGTCCAGCCTCTTCTCCCTTAGGGGTCAGGGATGGCTTAATGTGGAGAAGCCCAGGGAGCTGCCTCTGCCCTGGCCTCCCTCCACCCTCCTTGACACATCTGCTGATCTTTCTCTGCATAACTGACTGGCCCACACCCTCCTGCTGATCTGAGTCCTAAGGCACTTGGGGGCACTTGTCCCCAGACTGGTATGCTAATTTTGGAGAAGTGTTAGCTTTCTGTCTAAATTCGTTCACAGCTCACACCTCACATCTTGTCTCCTGTTTCCTTCCTAATTTGTCATCATGTAGGTCTGCGCAAAACCACACTTGGAGGAAGTTCCTTCTCCTCCTCCTGTGTCCTCAGCCAAATGTCTGCAGTCTGTCCTTGGCCAAGGCATAGCCTCTTCGGGGCCCTGTTGCATGAGGCAAAGAGCAGCTCCTGCGAGGGGCAGCTCCGTGCTTGCTCTATGCTTCTTGAGCGTCTCTTCCACCGTTAGAGATGACAGTTGATGCTGCCTTTTGTCCACTTTGCTTGGCATACATCCTGCTCTGTGCTCCAAGCCCAGATTGGTGTGCACCACCTTGTCTGGAGGGATGTATGTTACAAGTGCTGTTCTTGGGAGCTTATTACATTCATCTATTTATTTATTTGTTTATTTATTTATTTAGTGTGTGTGTGTGTGTGTGTGTGTGTGTGCATGTGCATGCTTGCGTACACGTGCATGGATCAAATAATGAAGGAAAACTTGTAGGAACTGGCTGTCTCTTTCTACCATGCAGAGCCTGGGGATTGAACTCTATTGCAAGAATCCTAATCCAGAGGATCTCTGCCTCTCGGAGTGCTAGGTTTAAAGGTGTGTGCCACCACTGCCTGGCCTCTATGGCTAACTCTGTGGCTGGCTCTGTCCTCTGATCTTCAGGCGAGCTTTATTTCTTAGATTACAAATATATCACCACAGAGCTCAGGTCATCAGCCTTTGGTGGCAAATGCCTTTACCCACGGAACCATCTTGCTGGCCCATGCTGTGGTGGTTTTAACACGAGCTTCCTCCACACATATGGCGCAGATCATAGAGGAATGATGTGTTTTAGAAAGTGAAATAACCTTTAAGAATTGTTAGTGAAGCACTGGTAGGTCTTGGTGTGGAGACTTCTGGGGTACGGGGGTTCATAGCATCTTGGCTTCCCAGTAGTGCATTCTCCATCTTATTTTTACTGTCTGTCATGATGTATTAGGAATTTCAAATGTGGGCCTGTGCTTATTTGTTGGACACAATGAACAGAATAGCTGACCAAAAATGTAGGACAATTTCCTCAAATACTATAGATAAAAAAAATGAATGTATTTAGTTGATCTGAAGTATTTGCTGAAAATGAATTGCTTAGGGTATTAGAAATCATCCTAACTGGTATTTTTATGGTCATTCTTTTTTTCCTTAGAGCTGAGGACTGAATCTAGGGCAATGCTCTTGTTAGACAAGCACTCGACCATTGAACTAAATCCCCAACCTTTGCGGTCATTCTTTATTCTGCTGGTTGAGACACTGCAGCTTCCTCTGCAACCATTTGTATTTTCCTTCATTCAGCCTACAAGGAGACCTGAGCAAGGGACGCATGCAGCCTCGGTGTCATGTACTGCCTCAGCTCCTCTTGATTCACACAGCTTTTCAGAGACGCAAATAAACCTTCTTAGTTAAAGTTACTTTTAAAAGTAAAATGTGATAGATATAGAAGCCATTTTTCACTTTATAATATCTAGCTAGTAAATTTCAATTAGTAATCTTTTTGCTAAATTGAGATATGAATTAACTCTTTGCTCTTTTTAAATATAGTTTTAAATGATTTTGACTAAAAAGTGAAATATGTTCACTCAAAACATCTGAGATGCTATGAATTATTAATATTTTGGTGTATAATCTACATTTTCTGTGCATATGTACATATAGAGGCAAGTGTTTGATAGCAATTTACATATTTCATTACTTGCTCTTTTCATGTGACTATATGCATCTTCCCCATCAACCACTGTTAATACAGATGTGTAGAAGAACCATGGTTTGCTTGACCAGCCCCTATTGCTGAATATTTGGTTTTCAATTTTCTACTTGTACAAGTGATGTTGATGTTTTATTTTCATATGATAAATTCCTAGAATTCAAATTCCTGGGCAATTGAATCCAAATCTGACTGTAACGTACCCTCACCCCTCGCCTCCTGTTGTGGGTCCTGGAGTATCTAGTAATTCAGATCATATGCCTTTCAAAAGATGACTCTGCTCTGAGGTGCACAGTGTGCTATAGCATTGGATTTATCAGAGCAGTGGTTTTCTCTAGAGCCCATTCCAAGGAGTTAGCTATTTGAAATATTTGAGAACCTTATTATCATACAATTTCCTTGTAGTCCAGCACAGTGATTCTCCCGCGAATTAATAATGCATTAATAATTCATTGCAAACATGAATCTTTTAGTGTAATCATAGTATGTAATGAACATTCAGCAAACATTTATCTAACCCGTACTGCTTAATCAGCTACGTACTGTTTTCTAAGGCTGTAAAGATGAATAAAACTCAGTAATTTTTTTCTGACAGACTTAGTTTAGTGGGAGAAACAGATGTGGAAGCAAATAATTTTAAAACATGCCAGGTTTTATTGTATTTTCCTGTGTCCTTTGGAAAAAACAGTACTCTCTTCCTACTGCCTACCCGAGTGGAAAACAGGGAGAAGAATGGTGTCTCTTGGGTCTTCCATGGGTCAGGCTAGTTCTGAATCTCTGTTGAAGTTTGTGTGTGTGTGTGTTAGAGAGGGAGAGAGGGAGGGAGGGAGGGAGAGAGAGAGAGAGAGAGAGAGAGAGAGAGAGAGAGAGAGAGAGAGAGGGAGAGAGGATTTTCACCAGCTAAATCCTGTTCAGTATTGAGTTTTGTGTTTTTAGGGCTGTCATTTTAATGTCTCATTTTTTCTTTATGTCAGTTATCTGTTGTTGCACGAATAATATACTGTCTCACAATTCCCATGGCCTTGGAGGCTGAGTATGGCTTTGAGTCACCTACAGTCATAAGGCTGCATCAGGCAGGGTGTCACCTAGGACTAGCGAGTCATCTGAAGACCTATGGAGGGAAAACTTGCTTCCAAGCTCACTTAGGGGGGTTGTAGTAGGATGCATTTACTTCAGGTCTGCTAGACTGAGGGGTTTAATTCTTCCTGACTGTGGGCTGGAGACCAGCCTCCAGCTCCTTGAGCAATTGACCAGCTTCCAGCTCCTTGAGCAGGATGCAAGCAGCAGTCTTGCAATCTGATCACAAAAGTAATCTCTCCATGCTGCCCTGTCTTATTGATTAGAATCATATTACTTAAGGGCAGGAGGTTATCCAAGACTAGTGATTGACAGGAAGCAGGGCACAGGGGCTGCCACAGGCTGCCCAGCATAGATTTCAGTGGAAGTCAGCATAGGGCATTCAGGTTCTTGTTTGTGGCAGTAGAAAATGGCCACAAGATACAGAGCTAAGGATTTGAACTCAGTGAAGGATCTACAAGAATGAGCACCCCCTCTCTATTCATCCTCTAGGTCAGTGGTTCTCAACCCTCCTAATGCTGCGACCCTTTAATGCAGTTCCTCATGTCGTGGTGACCGGCAACCATAAAATTGTTTTTGTTGTTACTTCATACTGTAATTTTGCTACTGTTATGAATCCTAATGTAAACATCTGTGTTCTCAGACGGTCTTAGGCAACTCCTGTGAAATGGCCATTTGGCGCTAAAGGGGTCGAGATCCCACAGGTTGAGAACCACTGCTCTAGGTGCTTCATAAACCTTGGGTGAGCATTGGACTTTCTTCCAGGCTGGTATAGGGGTGCAAGCCAAGGATAACTGAACCATCAAGGGCAGTGTGGTTCTGTTTGGGTTAGAATCACGATAGAACTGGGAGTGAAAGGCAAGGCTCTCACTCTGGTGTCTGTTAATTGCCTAGGGAAGTTGGGGAGGCTGGCTGGGGAGATGGTGTCTGGGTCTTCTGCTCTGTGGAGAAGGAAATATACTCTGGAGCACAAGTCTTTTCAGTAGCCCTCGGTTTTGTGAGCAGAAAACTCTGAGACTTGGCTGTATGAAATACTGGACGTGATGCAGCATGCGAGCTGAAGAAATTCTTGGGGCATGAAATCTCCGGATCACTAATTTCTGAACGGTCATGTATATTGATGGGTGAGCCAGTTGATGAAGGGGAGGGCGGTGTGCTAGGATGTTGATCTATGGGATGTCAGGTCCACGATGCCTTAAGTTCTGTCTACTCTTACTTGCTGGGTGCCTCTATGGCTCTTTGTCACATCCCCTCTCCCTCCTCCTCTGTAGTCAAGGTTACAGATTTCCAAGGGTGCAGTTTCTCCGACACCCATTATTTGTCTTGGCAATGACTTCTTAGTTATCTTCCTCTCCCAGAACCAGAGGGGGAGATCACCTTTCCTAGGCTTCAGAGTTATTTTAAAGATTGATTAACAATTCTGACAGCCTTGGCGGCTTCCGAGCCTAAGTAATAGCCCAGGCGCTAATCAGAGAGCAGCGGGATGCAGTGGGGGTGTGAAAGCCTCTTGTCCTTTAGGCCTGTGGGCTGTGTCTCCATAGTGAAGGAGTCTGGCAGGAGAGACCCTGCCGTGACAGGAGGAAAGAAATGGTGGCAGACAGACGCGCCTGGGAAAAGCTTATTTAAAAGGATCTGGCCCTAAGGTATGACACCAACGCACAAGTAACCAAAGAAAATAGAGGTAATATAGAAGTCATCAAAATTAAAAATTTGGGCTGGAGGTGTAGGTCGGCATAAACGTGCATGCCTAATAGTCACAGGCCTTGGGTACTAACCCCAGGCTAAAATGAATGAATAACTAAGTAAATAAATAAATGTTAAAAACCTTTGTGTCTCAAAGGGACAGTAATAAGAGAGTGAGAAAACAACGCACAGAGTAGGTATAAAGTTTGCAAATGCCCTACTTGATAAAGGATTTATTCCTGAAGAATTCTACGGTGCAATAACAAAAAGGTGAGTAGCATCTCAAAACAAGCAAGGATCTGAATCACCTACAGATCAAACCCAGGATGGGATATAGCTTTAAACTAGTAGGCTGCTGTCTATAACAAAAAAGATAAGTTAGGGAAGAATGTGGAGAAGTTGGAATCCTTACCCTTAGCTATGAGGAGTGTGAAATAGTGCAGCTGCCTTGCAAGAGTCTGGCTCTTGTCCAGGAGTTTAAATGCACTGTTACCTTATGACCTAGCAGCTCTGCTCTTAGGTACAAGAGAAATGAAAAAGGCTATGTCCACACATGAGTCTACAGGAGATGTGTATCGGAGTAATCAACAAGCCAACCCCTTCAGCTGATGAATGGGTAAATAAAATAGGGTCTAAAGTAAAAAGCAACTTTTCCCTTCTGTTCTCACAGTCATTCAAGACAACTTCTGACCCCACCTCGTGGCAAGTGCCCCTCCCTGCTGAGCAGTTATATCCGCCCATGTCTATTCTTATAAAGGTGCTACAACGGTCACCTGTTTTTGTGGATTGAAGTTTCAACATGGGAATTATGGGGCGTCTATAATTGTTTGGTCTATAGAAAGGGTCCTCTATTCTAAATATTCTAAAATTGACTTTGATAATGACTCCACAGGTTTGCAAATATGCTAAAACCATTGAACTATTCATTTTTAATGATTAGATGGAATGGTATGTGAATAAAGCTGCCACTCTCCCCAGAGAAGTTGATAGTAAAATGTCCCAGAGGAGTCAGGGCTGCAGGGATGAGCATGGACAGGGACACTGGTGATAAATTCCCTCCAAGTCACCTGCTTTTCACTAGGTTATTCTAGGGGGGCTTTTGTTTTTGAGAAGTGAGTGAGTCTGCAGTTTGCTTTCTTTCTCCTACTAGACCTGGCCCCATTAAGAAAGCAGTGAACATTAGTGGAATGTTAATGATCTGAACCACATTAACTCCCCATCTGGCTGTCACTCTCCAGGAGGCTCTTCTATTTGATTGTGACTGATTAGTTTTGTTCCCATTCGTTTGTGCTGATGTGGCTGTTTGGAGAAAATCTTGTCTGTGGTTTGCTTTCAGCATCCGGGCTCCCAGAGAGCCCTCCATTACAGGAGATGTTGTCTCTAACGGTCATAATGCTTCGGATGGGCCAGCAGAGGGTGAGGTTGGAGGGCGCCATCTGGGATGAAACTGATTGCCTCTCAGCGACAGTCAGGAGACTCAGTGCTGCATGTTACTTTGGAAAGTCACTTCCTTGGCACACATGGGAGACTGAACCTGTAGCCTTCATTCAATTTGCTACACCCCGAAGTCCTGCCAGCCTGGCTAGGGTGCATGGACACAGCTCAGGAAGAGGTTCTGCGGGTCGAGTCTCTGTACAGGAAGGAGCCTTGTTGTTCCAGATACAGTTACTTGCGAGCAGATTACGGACTCTGGTGCTCAGTTGAGCTTTCTCTTCTTAGGTACATGGTGGTCCCTTGTCAAGCCAGCATGGTCATAACTAGGGTCCCCTAGGTGGAATAGAATTTTTTTCTTCCTGATTTCTTACCTCCTAAAGCGGGGTCTTAGGTTACTACTGGATAAGTCCTCCATCTACACACAGAAGCTTCAGAACACACTTTGTCTAGCTTTCCATAGATTTGAATAAAAATTTGAATAGATTTGAATAAGAAGAATCTAGGGCTGTGCTGCTGACCTGCTCCCTCCTATGATGAAGAAGGCAGGAGAGGGAGAAGGATAAAAGAGGAGAGGCCGGAAAGGAAGGAACAAGGAAAAGACAAGCCGGAGACAGTGAAGGAGAGGGTCACAGACTGCTAATGAGGGGAAAGAAATGAAGGGCTCCGGCAGATGCAGGGAGCAAAGAGAATATGGTTGTGTGGCAAGCCAGAAGACGGTGTAAGGGGCAAAGAGCAGTAACGGGGTTGGTACCTGGTGCCGGGCCACAAACCTGCCACCCCATTTTCTCTATACCCCAAAGGAATTAGAGAACAGAAATTGGTAAAGGAACATTGGTTAATTTACAGGTTTGTAGCTTGGCCAAGTAGCTGAGATCGGGCTGTCCACTGCTCATGTCCTGGAGGATTGCCCAGGCCGAGAAGAGAGTGGGAGAGGAGGCGGCCGCTGGGGCGCCAGCCCTGTTGCCTCTCTTCAGTTGAGAGTCTGTATTTCAGGGTCTAAGTGGAAGCCGGCTGGTTTCTCTTTGGACAGATTATTACAATTTCTGACTGGGGTCTTGATCGCCACCTGCTGGTGGCTCCTCTTTGGACTGCCTGCAGGTCCTCTGGAGCAGTGGAGGAGGGTTCAGATGGGTTCTTAACGGTGGTGGATGAGGGGTGGAGGGCCTCTCTACCCTACTTGTTCTCAACTGGAGTGTTATTGCTCTCCAGGGGACTTCGAGAAGTATTTGGAGACATCTTTGATTGTCACAGGTAGGGGGTGTTCCTGGCATACTGTGGATAAAGATGAGGATGTCCTACTCTCTCAGTACACAGGTTGCTCTCCCATGACAGAAAGCTGGCCAGCCCAGGGATGTCAGCCCAAGATGAAGCAACCCAGTACCACCTGAATCTCATTTAAGCTCAACACCTGCAGCCCAGACAGCCAGAAACCCTTTTTCCTAGTTGGGTGGCAGCACCTGGAGACAGTTCAGTTTAGGTGCCTGATCCAGCTCAGGCAAAAAGGCTTGAGCCGATAACCCAGCTTTTCTGAGTTAATTATATTAATTAAAAAAAAAAAAAACAAGGTTGGATGAAAAGTAGACAGAATTCTCTTGCTTTCTCCATTTGCAGATCAGCAGGCATATCTTACCTGCTCCCTTAAGAGACTTCTCTGCCTAGGGGAGCAGGCTCACAAGGCAGAAATGAGAGCCTCCAGTGGTCTACGCCTGGCACTGAATGGGTCTAACCCCATGGGTCATGGGAGAAATAAATGAGGGAGGAAATGAGTGTGAGATTGAAAGGTAAAAGGCAGATTTTTTTTAAGAGGGCAAAATAGATTGTCCTGTTTGCAGCAGCCAAGCTGCAGTAAGCCACAGCTGTAGGGAAGAAATTATGGAGAAACGATTATCATCTTAGTGAAATTGTTCTGTGAAATTGCTCCAGGCCAGAGGCACTTGCTGTAACAGTTTTATACTGTAACCTCTCTTCACCCTGCTGAGCCATGGAGCATGGCTGTGTTTCTAACATCATAACAGCCCTGGCTGTTGTTTCTGCCTCTGCTCATGCCTGAGAAAATAGGTGCCCTGTGTTCTGGGACATTCTAGTCTTTCCTGAATGGACCTTCCCTGTAGTATAGAAATACAGTTACATAACCAGTTACCAGGTAACACAGCCTCTCTTTTCTTCCTACCACTCGTTCCTCTTTCTGGTCCATTAAAAAAGTGAGCTCAAGTTCATCATTTTTATGACTTGATTTCTTTTTCCATGCTACAATCGCAGTTGCTATCAAAGAAAATGTTTTGATACTTTCATATGCTCTCAGCTACTCTGAAGTTCAAGACCTGTTGATTTCAAATCTGCCTTCATTATAGTTATTATTATTTTAGATTTATTTATTTATTATATATACAGTGTTCTGCCTGCGTGTATACGTGGACGCCAGAAGAGGGCACCAGATTTCATTATAGATGGTTGTGAGTGGTTGCTAGGAATTGAGCTCAGGACCTCTGGAACAGCAGCCAGCAACCAGTGCTCTTAACCTCTGAGCCATCCCTCCAGCCCCCTATTATTATTATTATTTTTAAAGACAGGGTCTCACTATGTAGCCCTGGTTGGTCTGGAACTTACTGTGTAGACCAGGCTAGCTCCAGACTGATAAGAGCTCTGCCAGTCTCTGCCTCCCAACTGCTGAGATTAAAAGTGTGCACCACCTCACCTGGCTACAGTTCATTTACCAGAACTTTTTATCCTCTATATTTGAAATTCCATCCCAAAGCTGGGGGAAAACCTGGGCTAGCTCTTCCTTACTTGTGTGTTTTTACTCTTCAGTGAGTCTTGGAGTGTTTGATGAATCCTCGAGTGTGCCAGCTTTCTGAGTTGGGAGCTGTGCAAAGGAGAGGAATGGAAAGTTACCTGGAAATCGGCAGACTCCACTCTGGGTCTTACCTTGAAAGGAACTGTGGTAAAATATATATAACATTAATTATAATTCACCAAGTACATTTACATTGTGCAGCCATCTCCTCTTTTATCTCCAGAACTCTGGAAACTGTCCCTGTCCAGACACGACCCTTCATGCCTTCCTCCTCCCAAGCCTTAACAACCTCTGTTTTGCTCTCTCTCTGTGAATTAGCTGCTCTAGAGACTGCTGATGAGTGCAGTTGTAACAGTATTTGTGCTTTTATGCCTGGCTTATTTCACTTAGTGCAGTGTCCTCACAGTCTGTCGGTGCTGTAGTACGTGACAGGGGTTCTTTTCTTTGAGAGGCTGAATAATATTCCTTCCCTATGTGTACAAATTGCATGTTCTGTGCCCATCCACCTACCAATGGACACCTGGATTATCTCTTCTTTGGCTAATGTGAACAGCGATGCTATGAACACTATATAGTTCGTAGCATTTAGTTACACGCGTCAGGACTGGTTGCTTCTGCTTCCTATTTTCCTTCCTCTCCACCCACTCCAGGTCATCCTACCTCTCCAAGACCATCTCTTTCCCTTACTGTCTTTGATGTGACATAATCTTAGCTGTCACACATGGTTCAAAGGCAGAAGTTTTGTTCAGTTTTGCAGTGCTGGGGATCAAGCTCAGGGCACCGTGTGTGCTAGGCAGTACTGTCCCCCTTGGCTAAATCACCAGCCTACCCACTGTATTTTTGTGTCAGTATTTATTTTTCCATATAATTACATTTTTAATTGACTACATTGAATCCACTGTCCTAGAAAAGAGGAAGCCATTTTAATTTAGCAATTTAAAAGCTGGGTATAGTTGCTCACACCTTTAATCCCAGCACTCAGGAGGCGGATCTCTGAGTTGGAGCCCAGCCTGATTTACATACAGAGCCAGTTCCAGGACAGCCAGAGATAATCAGAGCAACCCTGTCTTGAAAATCAAACAAAACAGAAACACACACACCCCCCTCCAACACACACATAATTTAATTCTTGAAAAGTAGATACAGGTTAGTGTTTGAAAAAAATGGATTAGAAGCAAGTGAATTATAGATATTTTATACAAATATGTAAAAAAAAAGACCCCAAGTATATAAGGAGGCATGTGTGTATACACGTATGTCTCTATAGACATGCTCATGGACATACTCCTTTTCTGTTTTTGCATTGTGGTACTGGGAACTCAGGGCCTCATTATGCCAGACAAGAGCTCTGCCATCCAGCTATATTCCAAGCCCATGCTCTTTTAATTGTAATTATAAATGTTAAAAAAAAAATCACAACATTCATCCGGAAGGGGACTCTTGATCATTTCCCAATGATTGCTATCAGCAGATGGCCACACAGATGAACATTAAATAATGTAGTAAATGCAGCTGATGATTCAGGTCAGTGGAACGGCCAGACTGGCTCTTGGACCTCTCATCCAATCTGGCTCCAAACACTGCATGGCGGGGTCTGCAGGACCCACTCAGAGGACTGAGAGGGCCCAGGTCTCTTCTGAAGCAGGAACCTGGAGAAGTGGAGAATTAGGGCTCAGAGAAACCCACTCCCTACAAAACCATAAATGGAGAGGAGAGCTTTGGTGGTGGTGGTGGTGGTGGTGGTGGCGGGGATGGAGGGGTGGGTGGGGTGGGTGAAATTCAGTGAAATGGAAAGTGTTTTTAGGCTACAAGGGAGAGGAAAGGGATTCTGTATGAGACCTTGCTGGTGACACCAGAGGAGTTTAGGTGACCTAAATTGGCATTATGGTCTTCTTTCCATCCTCATGGCCAGTGGTTTGGAATTTTATGGAGGCTTGAATCTTCTAGTCATCACCAGGCTTCTAAGACAAGAGTCTGCTTTGCTTAGCCCTGCCGCTGGACTGAGGTCTGCCCAGCAAAGAGGTGGATTGACCAGACCGTATAATTTACTCTCTCGTTCAGACCTCCAACTAGTATTTCTTAGATACTTCCCACAAGCTGGGCATCATTCCTAGCTCTGAAAAAGTGAGTGAAAGGGTATAACAGGGATTCAGACCTTATTAAGTTCCCAGACCTTAGTACAACTGACTCCATGATGGAAGTAACCATTCAGACTATAAAACTCCGCCAGGACAAAGACCTAATCCATCAAAGTCCATAGTTCTGGGAAAGTCTCTAAATGTACTAACCCTGCCTTTTGGATTCTCTAGTTCCACTTCTGGCCAACTGATCTTGTTAACTGAAGTGTGTCAACCCAAGATAGAGTTTTTGTGCTCAAAAGCTCACCCTGCGAAAGGCTCTGGGCTACACTGGGATCCCAAACACCCGGTGTAGTTGCCGGCTGCCTAATACAAACTTTCTGTTGGCTTAAACCCATGTCTGAATAGTCTTCTCTGGTGACTACCCCACAAGAGGGAGGCCTGGTCCTCCAGGGTTCATGCTTTGATGGAATTAATTGGGTGAGGTGGGACTGATGCTGGTACTTGCTTGGCCTTCTATCAACTGGATACGCTTTCCAACGCTGTTGGAGAAAACACTGTCTTTCAATCACATGTAAAGTCTCTCCTAAGAGAACTTGTACCCAAAGCTGTTTTTAGATGGAATCTTTTTTGGTAAAATCATGCTTACTGAGGTGGGAGGGTTATTTCCAGAGGTGAAATGTTTAGGTCTTCTGGCCAGGGCTGATTCTGTTGTGTTTCTCCTTGCCCTAGCCTCTCATCAAACCCAGACCTTTCATGGTCATGATTTTAGTAGACTGTCCCCTAGCCAGTAGCCTGGTTCTTTCAGTCCAGGCCTGGCTAGTTGCCACCTGCCTTCTATGTTTCTCTCCATTCTTGTATTATCATTATTTTTTTTAACTGGATGTAATCACTTGTGGGAAATACATTGTCCACATTAAGGATTTCCCTTTATTTTATTTTATAAATGTTTCCTTTGAGTACTCCATTTATGCAACAAAAAATACTATGACCTATAAATTTATGCTTTATTAAGCAGATTCTCAAGCATAAAAATCAAGCCCTGTCTCTAAGCAAAGGAACCTTCTGCAAATAATTCCCAAGGGGGAAAATTAATACTTTGGGACTAGCTAAAGGGAACAGGAAATCTTATCCATCTTTCTTAGTGCCTGGCATTATTATGCTGAATGCTGAGTTTGTTCCAAGAAACTCAATAGGCTCTTTGGAGGTTGAAATCCTTGCTGTGCTTATTCTGGACTCTGTTCTGGTTCATCATAGAAGCCCCAAAGAAGGTTAAGTTCAAGGGTTGCAACTGTTGTCCCATAGTTACAGATGCTGAGTGCTTTGGTGAGATGGACAGTATAGGGGTTGGGTCATAACACGGTTCTGTTTATGTGGACATCTCACTAGGAGATTATTATGAGAAAGCCAATTTGTTTCATAGGAAGCATGAGCCAGGGTTAATTACCATCATTTAGTACTGAGCATGAATGTTTGCGTGTGAACAGAGGGTTATATTTTTAGGGAAGGCCTTAATGTTTCATTAATCTTGAAAAAAACCCATTTTGAATGTAATTACCTTAAGGGAATGTCTGGGCTTGGTGGACATGGCAGCATGTCTTTGTCTCTTATCTGGATAGCATGCATGATGGCGATTTCTAAATGTAATGATTCTAGCTGTTGTTGAGTTGCTTACACAGAAGTCAAACAGCAGGAGAATCAGCAAGTTTCTGAGATAGCAAATGTATAGAATTATACTTGTAAACTACTGTGTGGGTTAGCTGTCTTGGTGTTTTTGATGCTTAAAAAAAATCTAATTTATTCAGAATAATCTGTAAAGGAGCTTTCCCACTTAGCTGTAGTGAAAATAGGGCTGGGAAAATTTTTGTGGCGGTAGTGTGGAGTCTGAATTTGTGCTCTTTAATACAAAGCATATTAATTGTGCTAAATACAACTAAGGGCTTTAGTCTGTGAACAGCTTCTGACCCAAGTATACAAAAGGTACATATTGTCATAAAGGGCGTTCACTCTGTCATCCTTACTTCAAATTCTTTGCTTGTTTATGTTCAGGCTCATTGCTCATCACCCGTCTTAGACTCCCGTTTCTGAGGACTTGTTCAGCTTCCTGAGTGCTTTACTGTTTGTGTGCGGGCTCCTGAGGGATTCCTGCCTTTTTACGTGCTGTGCTGATCCCACCCCATCCCTTGGCTATGCTGTCAGTCAGCTTCCTGTTACTATAACAACAACAACAACAACAACAACAACAACAACAACAAACCACAGCCAGGCAGTGGTGGTGCACGCCTTTAATCCCAGCACTCCGGAGGCAGAGGCAGTTCAAGGGCAGCCTGGTCTACAGAGTGAGTTCAGGACAGCCAGGGCTACACAGAGAAACCCTGTCTCAACAAACAAACAACCCCCACCCCCACCCCACACCCCCAAAAAACCAAACCATGAGATAATTAACTTCCAAAGAGAAAGGATGATTTTGGTTCACAGTTTCGGAAGTTCCAGCCTGTGATAATTGGCCCCAACTGCCCGGAAGCTTTTGGCAACACAGTTAATCGCGGTGGAAGCTCATGGTTCTTATGTTGTGCATGAACCAGGAACAAAAGAGAAAGAGCAAAGAGTCTGTATTCCTCAGTTCTCTTTGAGGGCATGGCCCCAGTCATCTAAGGACCTCTGCTAGATACCCCGACCTCCAGGTTTTACCGCCTTCCCATAATGCTAACCTGGAGACAAAGCCTTCACCTCAGAGGCCTTGGGCATGTCCCAGGCCCAGGCTGGAGCACATGCTCAGAGTGATCAACCAGGAATTTTTTATTAAGAGATTTAGCACTCACCTTTTATCCCATACTTAGGAGGCTGAGGCAGGAGGATTGCCAGTTTAAGCACAGCCTGGGATACATAATGAAGCCCAAAGAAGAAGATAAAAGGGTCATGAAACAGTTCTTACCACCACAGAGAGAACAATGTAGCTGGAAGGTAAGAAAGAAAAGGCCTATGTGAGAACAAGAGCATTCCAGAACTCTGTGTATATTTTGGCAAGTGAATAGAGCAGAATTGTTTTGGGTTTAACCTATAATGCTGGCAGACAGCAGGCTGAAGAAGAAAAACTATGAGTTTTATGCTATCCTGGGCTACATAGAAACACACAGTCTAAAACAAACAAAAAATAAAACTTAGAGGCTCTTGGCAAAGACTGGGTCCAGTCTGGGTCATAATAAAATTTGCAAATAGACTCAGAAAGCTATGCTTTTTTTTTTTTTTTTTAAAGACAAGGAAATATCAGTTTATAGATTACCTCATATAAATAAGCAATGACCTGGGTTCTGGATTAGGTGTTCACTTTCTTCCTCGCCCATCCAGAGCCCTGGTCATTGAGACAGCAGAGTTAGAGAACAGTGGGGAAGTCATGTGCTCTCAGGTGGATACCTCCAGGCCTGGGAAGGGAGTTTCGTTTCTGCCCCGAGAGTGCCCTGAGTTGGAGGCATCTATCTGTCTGAGCTCACTGTCGCTTTGTGCCACATATGGGGTGACTTTAGCCAAGACCAGCGCCAGCCCATTGTTCCCATCTGATGACACCAGTCGCTTACCCTCTCCTGGATGGTTTTGTGTGTGTCTTTGGAAGGGACCAACTCACAGCACAGCCTGCTCCTATTGCCCGTGTCTTCCGAGATCCTGGTATTCAAAAAGAAACCCAAGCTGGCCCCTGTTGCTAATGAGTTGTTCCAAAAGATGCCAGGCCATGGGGGAATGGCCAGCTGGACAAGGACAAGCCTTTCTTTGGTCCCTCCAGCTGGTCCTTCACACCTCCCCCTTGCCTACCAACTTACATCCCTGAGTCACCTAAACGCTCATCAGCTCTGCTAGCATACTCCTTATCTGCAATGAGACCACACTGCCACTTCTGGTCAGCTGTCACTCAAGCCCCAGTTTGCCATTAACGGAAGCTAAAAGTGGGACTCTGCAGTCTGAAGGAGGCTGCTTGGGCCAAAGGCAAGCTGCAAAACTTGGGAAGGGTCTGGGAGGTCTGTTTGACTGTTCTCAGCAGCGTGAGCACCACTCGGGCGTGAGAATTAGCAACCCCAGCATCACCAGCTGAGAGCCCCTTGCCTTACAAGGCTTTTTGTTCTGTGTTCCGACCACAGTCCAGTATCCTGGATGCTTTGAAGAATTTGGGAACTTTGCCACCAGCAGGATTTATGAAAACTACCAGCCCTCCCACCTCCCACTCCAAAACACAACATGGTAGATCACAGCAGGCTCCAAACACTTACTGCTTTAGGGGCCCCTCTCCTCCTCCCTTGTTTTCCTGGCCAATGTAAATGCTGAACAGATTCCCTGGGCCCCGCACTTTGTCCCAGGCTCTTGGGGAGGTCATTGCCTTTTGCATCCAGCTGCTGAAGCCTGGTTCTGTGTTTCCTGCAGGCTGGGGCTGTGCCAGCTCCCTGCTGGAACAGTTAGCAGACAGCGCCAGGGATGCAGACCTGCTGATGTGTGGACTGCATGGTGACTAGGACCTAGGCTAAGTGGAAGAGGAAAATCCCTGTGGGAAGCACCTCTTGCCTTCGGGTTTCAGGGGAGCGGTGGCTGCAATGGCCTTTCTCTCCCTCAAGTCACCCGGAAGAGTGATAGCAGATGCTTCTCATCAACGTGAAAACAAAAGAACAAAAGATCAGTGGAGAAGGTCACCATCTTTGGTTGTTTGTGGGATGCTTTAAAATGTGTTGGGATGCACTTCTTGGCTTTTTTATTTTATTTTTTTTTTTGCCTCAAAATTCTCTAGGTCAGGGCCGTCAGGGCCGGAGATGTGTGTGCATTGAAGGAAGTAAGATTTAAGTGGAGGCAGTTGTTTCTCTCCAATGTCCACAGATGTGTTTCTTTAGCGGGGATCCCAGGCAGGATCTTTGGAATTTTTTTTTGCAATTCAGTCAGTAAGTCAATGGGAAGCAGAATGCCTCCCAAGCACGTTCTTGAAAGAGCCTTGCTGTACTGTCAGGTATAACACGTGCATTGCTGTGACATCATCTTAAGTACTCTCAAGCAAGTGAACAGAATATAACACCAGCATTACTGTACCATCCACCTTAAGCACTCTCAAGGAAGTGAACAGAATATAACACCAGCATTACTGTACCATCACCTTAAGCACTCTTAAGTGAACAGAATGTCATTATTCCTTCCCAAACCAAGACTGTCAGATGTGATTGAGAGAGTAGCTGAGTAAGTAGGATTCTACCAGTAAGTACTTGAGAGCCTGATTACACCCCAGTGCACAGACACAGACACAGACACAGACACAGACACACACACACACACACACACACACACACACAAATATAGATACAAACATATACACACACAAACATAGATACAGACCCACATGCACACACAAACAGATACATACACAGACACACACACACACACAGACACACATACACAAATATAGATACAAACATATACACACACAAACATAGATACAGACCCACACACAAACAGATACATACACAGACACACACACACAGATACAGACACACACATACACACACAAACAGATACAAACGTACACGCACACACAAACATAGATACACACACACAGATACAGACACACACACACAAACATAGATACACACACACACAGACACACACACACAGATACACATACACACACAAATATAGATACAAACATATACACACAAACATAGATACAAACATATACACACAAACATACAAACGTACACGCACACACAAACAGATACATACAAAGACATACACACACAGATACAGATACACACACACACACACAAACAGCAGCGAGCCTGGTAAGTATGCAATATGGTGTCAGTGTGCCACCTTGTGGCTCTGGTTGTCAAAATGTTTTTGAGCCAGAAACACCCAGATAAAGGTTCTGTTCTGGTGATTCATCCCTTCCAACTTCAGCTGAGAACTGAACCCAGGGCTCTTCAAGTGCTAAGAAATCACTTTACCACTGAACTACAACCCAGCCCTCCTTTGGCTTTTTGTTTGGAGACAAGGGCTCACTGTGTTGCTCCTGCTGGCCTTGAACTTGCAATATTCTTGCCTCCTCCTATCCTTGCCTTTTTGAAGCTGTAGTTCACGGTAGCTGCTTTACATGGCCAGGGCAGTCTGATCCAGCATGAACCACAGTGTATGGCGGACTGAGTACTGCCCTGGCATTAGCTTTGTTCAGGTTGGAAACTCGGATGCCTGAGGTTCATCTCTGCATTGAAATCTGCCCTTCATCATGGCTACAGTTTCATTTTCCTGTCAGCACTCATACTGGGAGCCAGGGTCTTTGCATATGGTAGGCTACATCCCCAGTCCTTACAAATATTTTATTGTGATCAAAAGCATGTGGCACAAATGTTACCAGCTTAATCCTTTTAGGTGTGTGGCCTGGCTGTGTCAACCGTAGGAGCTTGGCTGTGCAACACATCTTTCTGCCTTTCCGTCTTACCAAACTGACCCTTTGTGCCCCTTGAGTGCGTTCTCTCTCCCTCCCCCCAGCTCTTGGTGGCCATTGCTCAGTGTTCCGCATCTAAGAATTTGACCGCAGCCATTGGGGATTTAGCTCTGTGGCAGAACGCTTGCCCAGCAAAGACCTGGGTTTGGTCTGCAGTGTGGGGGTGGGGAGTCGGGACTGTGGGGAGAAGAGGTTGGCTGCTTCAGCAACCGTATATGAGTGACTCACGTAGTAGATGCCAGTTTTTGGGAACTGGCTTACTTCGTACATTAGCGTAATGTACTCCGTTCCATCCACATAGTTACACATTGCAGACTTTCCTCCTTTTAAAAGGTTGGACAGTCTTCTACTCCATGCCTATGTGTCACTTTTTGCTTTGTAGACGGAGAGTCAGGAGTGTTCACCTCTTGGCTATTGTGAGTAGTGCTGCAACAGCCCAGTGTGTCTACCTTCAACACTTTTACTCCTGCTGGTCTAATTTAGCTTAAACAGCTAAAGGATTTACTTAATTCTTTTAAAAATTGCTGCTTTGACGTTTTAACGCTTTCTTTGTTTAACTAGTTAACTCCTCTGTGTGTGTGTGTGTGTGTGAATGTGTGTGCACCCTTGCCGTGGCACCCATGTAGAGGTCAGAAGGCTTTCAGTTCTCTCCTCCCACCGCGTGGGACCTGGGGATTGAACTCAGGCTGTCGGCTCGGTCGCAATGATTCTACCCACCGAGCCATCTTGCCAGCCCTTCACTTACTCCTGTGTTCAGTTCATCCGTGGCTGAGGGCATTTTCTGGTGACTTGCTCTAGGCATTCTTGTGGTTTGTCTGAAAGGATAGTGCTAACGCATTTTAGGTGCATGTTCCTGTAACTAAGACATTTTGAGCATTCATTCCTGTTTGGGAGTGAGGGAGGAATGTATGCAAAGAGAAGGATAGGTTATTTAAGAAAGCTTCGGCCTCTTGGGAGGCGTTTGAACATGCTCTATGATACGGTGGAGCTGATGCCTCACATATTTCTCTCACTGGAGGGTGGACTTTGCTTGTGCCGCTCAGAAGTTTAGGATTTTGAAGGCCATTGGATTACAAATACTGAGGTAGGTCTAGACATTGGAAATGTGATCAGTTACTAAAGAGGCCACTCCAATCCACGACTGTCAACACGTTTGTGACCCTGTCCCCAGGACTTGGAGCTGCCCTCAAAGTTCTCAATAAGCTCCTTGTCTCAAGGCTGCTGTCAAAACCATTGAAGACACCACATTGTGCAAACTCAGGAAGCTGAGGGCCCAGGGGACCTCTTTCCCGGTCACATCTGTGCTTGAACTGAAGCTTAGCTGGGTTTAGAAGTGATGGAGAATGTAGCGGCTCCCTAGGAGATGCCATCTCTTGGTCTTTTAAAGTCCATTTTTTTTTTTTTAAATAGAGGTAGGTGGGTTATAGCTCAGTGGTAGAGTGAATTCTAAGCGTATGTGAAGGCCCGAGTTCAATCTCCAGTACCTAAATACATAAACAAGAAAATGAAAAAATGCTACATCTACTAATGGATATGGGAAACAGTAAGTAAAAACTAACATGTGGGGTGGGGAGATGCCTCAGCAGTTAAGAGCACTGGTTGATCTTGTAGAAGACCAGGAGTTCAGTTCCCAGCACGCACATGATGGCTCACAATCGCCGTGACTCCAGCTCCAGGGGATCTAAGGCATTCTTGGCCTCTGTGAGCACCTGCACACATGTCTACGTACACACAGACACAGACCCAACGGGGTTTATTTCATCTATCTCTTTTGTGTTTTTGAGACAAGATCTCACTCTGCCACCCAGGCTGGCCTGGAACTTACTATATAGCCCAGGCTGGCCCCTGACTTGGTACTCCCCCTGCTTCAGCCTAACTTGTGCCTAGGTTGCTGGTGTCAGCCACTTTCCTTGACTCTGACAACAGGGTTTAAAATAAAGAGGGGAGGCCAGAGTGTGGTTTGCTCTTACTGAGGGTTGGCCTCGCTCTTAACTCCTCTTCACCATGGCCTCGCCATTTCACTGCCATCACCCACCCCTGGAGACCCAGTCATGTCCTCCTGGAGACTGGGAGCACTCTGCTAATTGCTGCGGTCTGAATCCCAGTCAGTGCCCCGCCTTCCCCTGTGGGTCTCAGCTGCCCAACGAGGAAGTATTTGTAAGACCTACTTTGCAAGGTATGACTTCTGTTGAGATTTTAATTTGAAATGAAATTTAAGCGGACCAATCGCTGTGCATTCTGATAGTTTAACAGCCCTATTGGGAGACAAATAATAATGAGAAAGCCACTCTGAGTCCATCCTGCTCTGAGGCCTGGCAGGTTTTAGAAGAGAGCTCGCGTTTCTCTCTCTCTCTCTCTCTCTCTCTCTCTCTCTCTCTCTCTCTCTCTGTTTTTCCCTCTCCTCTCTCCTTCGGTCTTTCTGTCCCCCTGTCCCTCTCTCCCCAACAGAAGCTGTTGAACTTTATTCACCCGGTGTTAGGAATCAAGAAATAAAAACAGCATGTGACCCAGACACACTGAGAAGAAAGCTGGTCCCACTGTCTTGCTGCTGTCCACATCTATTTAATAAGCAACGGCATGCCTGCTGTCTGAAGAGGAAGGGTCTGAGTAATCCTGTTCAGAGAAACTTGAGACATCATGGGAGCGGGATGGAGGGTTCTCATAAAGGGGCAAAAGCTCACATTTGTTTCACTCAATTTCTCATAGCCCCTGCCCCCCACAACAAGAGCTAAACGTTGTATCAAGTTATTTAGAACTTCCTAAACTGAGGAGAATATGGCTCCTCCCACCCAAGTTTGGCTCCTTTACCCTTTGCAACAACACTGTCTGTGCAGGAGAATTTATAAAAAGATGATCAGCCTGGGTGCCTGCTTCCTTTTTGGAAATGGTATTTATCCAGCTCACAGTGAATCTGCCTCTCACCTTCCATGGCAGCCATTGGTAGGGTAGAACCTTCAAAGGCGCTGGAGACCTCAGGAGACCTGTGTGCACCCTAGGTTGCGGATGAACAGAAGGGCCGTAGGTGTCCTAGGTTCTGGTAAAGCCTCAGTGCCTGTCCTCAAATGTGAGGTCATGTCTAAGGGTGGCAGCTAGTCCACAATGCCAAAGGGATGATTTAACAAGAACCCTTACTTTTCATCAGCAAAACTATTCTGCTCGGTAAAAGCAGGTGTCCGCATCCTCTTCCACCATTTTTCTCCTTCCTCACTTAACTTGGGTCCTGAACTTTCCAGCTTGACATAGACCAAGCAGGGTACCACTTCAAGGCCTTTACCCTGTCTGTTCCTCCAGCATGGCATGGCCTTTGTCTGGCTGCCTCCTTACTCGGGCTACAACAGAAGTGTCACCTATGCAGGGGCCTTCTCACACCAACTAGGGGATTCAGTTTGCTGTCTTCAATCCCAGGAAGTACCTCAGATGTTCCTGACGAGCAGAAGCTGTGGAGAGTCTCTGGGTGGACCTCGGCCACACAGCCCAGGTGTCCACTTTCCTGTCCGTTCCACCCTCCCCACCTTGTTGTTTGCCGTGCTGGGCATGGGACCTAGGGTCTTAGACACCCGCGCTCTACCCTGAGCCCTTTCTGTCTCTACCTCGTCAGTGTTGGGAGGTTGAACAGAGGCCCTGTCAACAGACTTCCTTCCTCTCTGCTTTGCTTATGGTGGGCAATGCCCAGAGAGCAGGAAGGAAGCCGTGGTCAGTGTTGGCCTCTGAACTTGGCTCCCACTTCAGATGCCTCATCTCTTGACGGGGAAGGCCACACCTCCATTCTAGTCAGGCTCTCCATACAGCCATCCCTATCAAGTGCGCGTAGTCATGCCCTCTCCTTGTCCCCTTTCTCTGGAGTGGGTATAGCTCCCTCTGAGCCTCTGAATTCTGCACTGCGTCCCACCAGGTGCTGGAAACTCTTCCCTTATCTTTGTAACATTTGTGGCCAGGTATGGTGGTGCATGCCTTTAATCCCAGCACTTGGTAGGCAGAGGTAGGTGAATCTTTGTGAGTTCGAGGCTAATCTGGTCTACAAAGTGAGTTCCGGGACTGGACAGCCAGGACCCCTCCCCCCAAAAAAAAGTATTTGTTAAATTACCCTGGACTCACTCAGTTTGCTAAGGGGATTTATTTTTTGAAGGGGAACATAAGTTACTGCTAAACAAGCTTTGGGTGAATTAACCTCAGTTATGTCCCGTGTGCCCAGGATGTAATAGTAGAAACTGTTGCTGGATGAGTGAGTCAGCCCGGCACAGTACTCAGCATGGGGTCTCCTGCTTGGTAAGCACATACAAGCATTTGCTGTGCTTTTGAGACCTGACCGTGACTAAGGCGATGGTGATGGCGAGGATGATGGTGATTTTGTTTACCTCTGTATTGCCTTCCTTGTTCCCACAAGAGTTCATGTTTCTCGAGGAGAAGGCCGGAACCATCCCTTTGCTTCTGTAGAGACCTTTCTCGAGAGGCCCTCAATGTTGGAATGGTTTTGGGGTAGTTGTTCCTATTGTTTTAAGCCTTGTCCTTGCTCTGGGGCAGGAGGAGACAGAGATAACTCTTCCCCAGATGTCCCCCAGGCTGGATGAAGCTCACTCCAGGCCTCCTTCAGGCCTTCTGCGTCCCCCAGTTTCCCATTACGACAACTCAATCCTTTTCTGTGTAGGCTTGGTTGTCCTAGGTGGAGCCAATGCCCTCTCCGAGCTGGGCGCTGGAGATGCCCGAGCCAGGATTGGATGAGCCTGATGGTCTTGTCAGCCTCCTAATCACACTTGGTGTCCTGGGAATGATTCATGAGAGTTTAGCTGCCCTTGCTGGGCAGCCCATTAGAAACATGAGCACAGCCCTGCTTGCCAGGGAAAGGCAGCCATTGGGGAAATCTTGTAATTTCACCAGACAGGATGGAAGCCAGAGATCATACCATAAACCTGAGACTGTTTCCTAGCAAATAGATAATTTTGAAAAAATTAGCTAAAGGCTTCATGCTTTAAGAAAAACTATTGTGAGTTGCATGCCATCAGTTATATAGTTGGAGCAAATTGCTAGTATGTATTTTAAGGATGTCTTTGGGCATTAAGAAAAATTGAAGTGGCCCCTGTAATCTGTATATATGTTGTACATGTATTTTCAACATTAAATATATTTATTTGGCTACCACACACCTAGAAACTATTCTATTATAAAATTCAACTCAATAAGTAACTTATTGCATGTGTAAAGTTTTATTGTAAGAATCAGTTATAAATTATCAGTAATTTTTTTTTTTTTTACTGAACTTAATATTTACACAGCAAAGCCCAGTATAGTGGCACACACCTATCTCCTAGCACTCAAGTGGCTAAAGGGTGAGGATCAAGAGTTCAAGGCTGCCGGGTAGTGGCGGCTCATGCCATTAATCCCAGCACTCTGGAGGCTGGGGCAGGCAGATCTCTGTGAGTCTGAGGCCAGCTTGGTCTACAGAATGAGTTCCAGGACAGCCAGAACCCTGTCTTGAACCGCCCCCCCCCCCAAAAAAAAAGAAAAGAAAAGTGTTCAAGGCCACTGTGAGTTCCAGGCTTCTGGTTTTTATAGCAAGACCCTGTCTCAAACAAACAAAAAACCCCAGTGTCTGCCTAGTAAGACTCAAAATTGATTTTCCCTTTACCAGTGGGTGTCAGTTACTGATAGTTTGAAGGCAGACTCATGTCCAGGAATAGTTGGCTCACACAAAGCAAACTCAATGATATTTTTGTGGACTTTTGTTTTGTTTTGCTTTGTTTTGGCATTTTTTTGTCTTACTGGTTTTTGCTTTGTTTTTGTGGGGTTTGTGTGTGTGTGTGTGTGTATGTGTGTGTGTGTGTGTGTGTGTTTCTAATATTTATCTATTTATTTTGTTTCAAAAGAGAAAAAGGATATAAAGATACATGGTAGGGAAGTAGGAAGGGTCTGGGAGGAATTGGGGGAGAGGAAAACATGATTAAAATGTATGGCATGAAATTAGTTTTTAATTAAAAAAATAAATATTTATAAAGTAAGACTAGTTTCAAAGCTTTAAATGAACACAGATTTTAAGCTAGGTGTGGTAATTAATGCTTATAATCTCAGAATCTGAGAGACTGAGACAAGAGAATTATGAATTCAAGGTTAGCCTGGTCTACATGTCAAAACTCTTGTCTCAAAAACGACAAACAAACATAAATAAAAATAATCAGCACTGGTTCTTATAAACTATTTGGTTTTTAATTTTGCAAATTTTCAATACAGTAAGAATGTTTCTTAGATTGTGTGTGCTTTTCAAGGCCTCAGTCTACCTTTCCTTATCCTCAAAACATAAAAAGAAAAGCATGTTTTTAGTTGGACAGTTTTCCCCTTGGGGCTCATTACAAACCCATCAGCCATACAATACCACAAGTCCATGGTGCTTATAAGTCTTCAGAGCATATTCTGAGGTATAATTAGGAATTATAATATTGTACTTAGTGAATATTTTTCACCTGAAGATACTTTAGAAGTATAATCTTCATCATAATAAACACCCCTCCAGTCTTTTAAACAGCGTTGTTGTGCAATGTCTTAGGAGGTCTCCCAATATCACCTACACAACAGCAGTAACCGTTGGACAGTTTGGTAAATGGACTCAATCAGTCCTTAGAATGTGTTTTTGGATCAATACTCCTTTTAGTAGTTAACAGGAGTGGTGTGGATTTGTGTAGTTCCAATCTGGGACTGTGGAATTTACTGAACCACAGATTGTATGGAGGCCGGAGAGAGAAATGGGAGGCCAACATACAAGCAGGAGGCTAACTCTTCACAGCCTTGCTGTACATGTGGGAATGGTTTGAGGCTGTGTAAAGATTGAATGAATACACATACAGCAATCCATTGTACTTATTTATTTGCTGCTGCAACAGCTCACACAGCCTGTTTAGGCAATCCCGACTCCTCATACAGCAGCCAGTGCCCTGATTATCCAGACAGATGACACTACTGGGCTGGGTCCAGTGAAGAAAGGTTGGCAAACGCCTACAAGATGTCTAAGCTGATTTAGTTCACACCAAGGTTTATTGAGCAAGATTCCAGGATGACAGGAAAAGCTGGGCCAGCCCTATAAAGCTGTGTACCTAGGACTTAGAGAAATTGGATAGTGCCTCGAACCTAAACATGATGTTTAAATACTTTCTGTTAACTGTGTACCTTGGTTAAGCTTTGCTGCCTGAAGAGGGGTAGAATAATGGATCCCCTCCAGTGCTGTGAGATCAAATGATTAGCAAGATCAGTGTTAGCTAATATTGTTTGGCCATTTGTTAGCCTTCTGGTAGAAATTCAAAACCTTTTTAAAATTACTAAGTTCATTTATTGAGCCTTGTTTAGCCTGTACTGGCCTTGAACTCTTCATGCAGCTGGGGGTGCCCTTGAACTTCAGATCCTCCTGCCTCCATTAAGAACTCATTAAGATGTTAAAATTGTGGTCCAATGAGATAGGAAGCAAACTGTGAAAAGGTGAGAAAGAAAACTCGGTTCAGATTGACTTTGTCAACCTGGGTCAGACTTGGGGAGTCTAACGCCAGGAGGGGAAGTTCATTGTCAGCATATTCAAAACAGTACAGTTTGGGAAAAACTTTTCCAGGCAACAATCATTCAGATTCCAGGTGCACAATAAAGCTTGAGGCGTGACAACATAGAAACTCCTTTACAAAGTACATGTGACCATAAGGGTGGGTTCGATAGCTAAAGGCCCTAGTATCTAGTGTGGTCTCGGACTGAGATAGCATAGAGGTCAGCCAGCTATAAAGTACATTGACATTCTCCTAAGGATGGGAACTATTAACTGGGAGCTATGGAGGGAGAGTCTGGGGTAAACATTCTGGGAGATTTGTGTGAGGTCTGCCACCACAGATAGCAAAAAGGTCACTGGGTCATTAACAATATTCACTCCCAGATTTCTGGGCAGAAAAGTGTATTTTATCTTCTCCTTTGAGGAGAGGCCACCGTGTATTTAACATTACTCCCTAGTGATCCGTGGGTATCTTAGTTTGGGCTTCTATTGCTGTGAAGAGACACCATGATCATGGCAACTCTTATAAAGAAAATAATTAATTGAAGGGGCTTGCTTACAGTTTCAGAGGTTCAGTCCATTATCGTCCTGGCAGGGCATGGCGGCATGCAGGCAGATGTGCTGTGGTAGCTGAGAGTGCTACATCTTGCAGGCAACAGGAAGTCGAATGACACACCGGGTGGTATCCTGATCGTAGGAAACCTCAAAGCCCGCCCCCACAGTGACACACTTCCTCCAACATGGCCACACCCACTCCAACAAAGCCACACCTCCTAATAGTGCCACTCCCTCTGAGATTATGGGGGCCAATTACATTCAAACTACCACATTCCACTCCCTGACCCCCATAAGCTTGTAGTAATATCATAATGCAAAATTCATTTAATCCAACTTCAAAAGTCTCCATTGTCTGTCACAGTCTCAACAATGTTTTAAAGTCCAAAGTTCAAAGTCTCTTCTGAGATTCATGCAATTCCTTAACTGTAATCACCTGTAAAAATCAAAATAAAAAAGCAGATCAACTACTTCCAATATATAATGGCACAGGATATACATTACCATTCTAAAACACAGGGAAGGGAGTGTTGGACCCCAAAGTTTAGGGTCCTGAGTGGGCACCCCAAGAACCCAGACTCCAATCCAGTTGATGCAATAGCAAGAGGTTTTTATTACGGCTGTATACAGTCGGGCAAACTCTGCTCAAAGAGCAAGAGTCGCACCGCACCATAGTTCATAGGTGCTTTTAAAGGAAAAACCCACACAAGTCACAAGATTACAATTCCCATACAATCACAGAGTGATCACAGAATGGGTACAGTGGGTACAGTTACGTCAACCTCAAGGGGGGTATTGGGGAGGGGGGAGTGGAGCCTACACAAAGGTCACAGTGGTCCTTCCTGGAACATTTACAAACTATCCCAGTCACAGTTGAGCACATCTCTTAACAGAAATCTCTTTACATTGTTATATTGTTGCAGGGGTGGTCAGCTTGCCCTGGGAACTAGATTTTTAGTTTCTCATTTCCTGGTGCTTGGGGTTGTAAGCCTGAAGGGTTAGGGTCTTTCAGGGAGCATAACAAGGAAATATTGGACCAAAGCAAGACTGAAAACCAGCTGGCCAAACTCCAAACTCTGCATCTTCATGTCTGATGTCAAAACACTCTCCACATCTTCAACTCTGTTCAGCTTTGTTGACTGCAACACACTTCTTTCTCTTGGGTTGGTTCCATTCCTTATTAGCAGCTCTCCTTGTACATAGCCCATGACTCTGGCCTCCCATCTTGGGGTCTCCAAGGCAATACAGGCTTCAACTTCACAGCTTCACGAAATAGTCTCTCTACTAGGCCTCCGTTCAGGGACACCCTGACACATGCCTGGCCTCAGCAGCTTTATTC
>CABHPH010163283.1:20676-32995 GCA_902168325.1 Peromyscus nudipes | reverse complement strand
GTATTTTTAAAAAGATCTCCAAGATGCCGCCCTTGTCTTTCCTTCCTGGATCTCACGACCTCCTGGACCCCCCATCTCTGATCTTCCCAAATGTGCCTCTCTCCTCAGTGCTGTGAGTCACACAGAGGAATTCAAAATGTGTCTCCTCTCCAGAGAGACTGTAAATCAATGCTGGCCTTGTGGGCGATGGACTCCTGGGTCATCATATCCTGGCCCCAAGACCCTGGTCTTTTGCATGAAGTCTGGGGTGCCCACCCACAGGGAAGGGTCCATTGCGGCACCTGCACAGGCCTCAGGGAGGAGGAAGCCCAATCTGCCTGGGCCTTATGCACGAGCCTAATGGCTCAAGAGTCAACATTCTTTAGTCATCTGATCAGCATTTAAGCAGGACACTCCAGGGGAGTCATAGAAATGGGAGAAGAGGGGAGAGGTCAGCTGGGGGCTGCAGTGGGTGCGGAAAGCTTGGCAGGGCAGCTAAGGACCAACCTGGACCCTCCCAAGGAAGAAAAAAAATGGTGCCTAGGTTACCAGGGAGGGTCAGGGCCCATTCCATTCCTTCAGCAGAGTATATGGTCTCAGACCAACCTGGGAATGCTCAGGGCTCAGACAGCAGGATGCTCCAGGCATTAGATGGGAGAGGTAGTGAGGCCTAGAATGTTCTGTGGTGATGGGGTGGGTAGAGGACAGGACAGAAGTTTTCAAAATGTCAAGAGCAGTCATCTGGAGTGGGTTTGGCCATCTTTTTCTGGGAGGGGCCAAATGTTTCAGGATTTGGGGGCTTTTGGGTGTCTGTTCAGCTGTACTGTGCATGTGTGGAAGCCAGAGGTTGACGCACAGTATCTTCCTCCTTTGTCTCCATTTTTTTTTTTTTTTGAGGCAGGGTCTCTCATTGAACTGGGAGCTCACTGATTGGCCAGGCTGGCTAGCCAGTGAACCCCTGGTTTCCTACTGTCTTGGCAGCACAAGGATTACAGGCATGTGCTGCTCCATACGGCTTTTTCCATGGGTGTTGGGAACCTGAACTCGGGTCTTCTTGTTTGTCCAGCAGGTGCTCTACTCCCCGAGCAAACTCCCCAGCCCCCCCCCATGGGTTTGTTATGATTATTTGACATGGTGGTGGTACAGTCCATCTGGACAGAGAGGTATGACAATGTCCTAATCGAATAGGAGCCAGGCTGGGCTTAACCCTACACCTGGGCTGGATCCTTGTTCCTCAAAATGTGACCTGCGACATCAGCTTTATCGGGGGACTTGTAAGAAATACAAGAAATACTCTCAGACCGCAGCCCAGATCTATAGCAGCAGATTTTCATTTGGATAGACTGAGCTCCCTGGGACTACTGGAGTTGGAGAAAGGAGTTTAAACTTCTTGTCCAAGGATCCTTTCAGCATCTGGATCAATACATAGAAATGACAGGCAGTCAAATTTCACCTCCATGTCAGGGAGCGTTCATTCTCTCGCTTCAAAGCCTCTGTTCTGCAACAGATGGCTAGGTAGGCAGTGAGCACCCTGTCCCTGGGATATTCAAGTCAAGGCTCGACTCACAATTGTCTACAGAGGATGCGGGTGGGATAAAGAGTCTCGTGGCTTTGTGCCCTCGCTGGGAGGCAAGCTGTCTGAATTTGAACCTGTGGACAAGAGCCATTTCATTGATCTTTTGGGGGATCCTTTTCCTACCAAGTGGGACAATCAAGGACTTCATAGGATTGTCCCAAGAATTAGAGAGAAGTAGAAGAGGTCCTTACCACACACGGAGTGCTCAGGGCCGGCTATTAGTTGGTTACCTAATTCTATGACAGATAGTCATGTTTTTTGATTGGACCAGGGGCCTGCCTTTATGTGTGAAGTCTCCCCTTCCAGTTCTGAACTCAGCAGAAGGAGATGCTTTGGGGAACACCAGTCACAGCTGGTATGTTTTGAGTATTTGGTATGAGCCAGCCATTCTGAAAGCCTTGCTCAATGACGCAAATTACTTTCAGATACTTGCTGGCATGGAAAAGTGTCGATGTTAGAATCTGTTGCTATCCAAACACTTTGCCTGTTTCAGCTTCAGAGAGTCAACTGGAGCCCAGAGATCATGTGCATGCGCAGTTTGTTACTGACAGATTTATGCCACGCTGAGTGTCCAGAACTCCTCCAGAGCTGGTTAAAGATCTGCCTCCATCACTCGTCCACATCTCAAGGTCTCAGTGGCAGGAACACGTGCCTGCAGAGTTCCTAGGTTGCATCGACGGAAGGCATCCCAAGACTGATGCCCTGTCCACACTACTTTTGTGTATCTAGTCCACATCTATGCATCTGGACTGGAAAGAGGACTTGGGTTTCGCCATAGGCTTTGCTTGGGGTTCTTATTATAGCTCCATACAGCTTTGTGGTCAGGGGGAAGCCTCTTGACCTCTGTAAACCTTGGTTCCTTTTCTTCTGAAATGGAATGATTATACAGTGTACTCCACAAAGGTCCTGGTGAAGATGAAGTGGGAAAGTCAGGGCACTCTGTGGCTTGCCAGGAGCTGTACAAATGATGCTTGTCATTTTGATGAAATCCACAAGCCTCTTGAAGGCTCTTTCTCCCCCTCAGTACTGGCCACATTACAAGGGGTTAGTATGTACTTTATGACTATCAGAGGAACAAGAGACCTTCACCGAGAAGGAACTATTCCAGTGGAGGGGGGCCAGGCAGATTCCCAGGCCTGACCACCCCAGCACCCATCTTTTGCACTCAGTGTGCGATGCACAGGTCCCTCCAGCCAGTTCACTCACCTTTCTTCCTAGCTGTAGCTTTGGGTCATAAAAACCAACATGGAATTCTTTTCTGCCTGAAGAAGCCTTTCAAAACCAACATGCTGAATTTTTGTTTATGGTTTCTGCGTATATTTTGCTTTCAAAAGGTGGGTGGAAAGAAAAGCAAAAACATCCGTTTGTGCCCAAGGACAGGACCCAGTAAAGCTCAGAGAGGAAGAGCCCTCTCTGACCTCTGAAAACCCCTCGCTCTACCTCCTTGTCCTCACTCCCCGACATACGATTTTTGATGTGCTCTGGTTAATTAATTTAAAGTGACGATCGTCTCAGATGAGGCTGTAAATTAGTTTCAAATGGCCCAGCCGGGGCCACCCACTACTGGAAGATCATATTGCAGTAAATACACCAAGGCTTGAACAACCCTCAACAGAAGGGGAGGGGAGCCCTTGAACCTCGAGTAAGAGCAGATTTCCACACTATCCTCACTGCAACCCTAAGAAAGTGGAAACAGATGGGTGGTGGCTTTGATAATGAGCGCAGCAATCAAGTTTAGATTTAAAAAAGAAAAAAGTTCAACCCGGCCCAAAAGGGATGGGCCTGACAATGAAACCCCAGACACATGATGTTCTGTTTAAGAGGCCATTGACATATTAGCTAGGAACAGAGTGGGTGCTGAGAGAAGTTAGCCTTGTCTCCTGGAGCACCCTCCATTGTTCCCTGGCCTCGGAAGGCAGAGCACTCGGAGCCCTAATTGAAAGCACCTTGGGGCCTTTGGATTGGGCTGACGGTCATATTTCCCCTGGAAATCACTAAGTGTTCTCAGGAGAGCCGACTGCTGCACGCTGCCAGGTCTAAGAGCAGAGCGGAGGCCGTCCTTCTGGTTTTAATCGAATTATTCTTTGGAGTTTGCCTTGCATATATGTGATTTGGGGAGGGGGGAGGGGGGCAGGGGTGGGAGTGGGAACAAGAGACCAGAGACAAAGACAAGGAATTCAATATCGAGAGAAAGAGAAAACTAATGCCATGGACTTGGGCTCGGGCGGGCCTCAGTTTGCCGATCTGACGACTGGGTAACTTGGGCCAAATCCCAGTATCTCTGGGTGAGGAGGGCAGTACATATTTGTACTTGTGGGGGCCTGGGCTCCGCTTTGGATGTCATTCCTCAGGGTGCTGTCCACCTTGGTTCTCTTTTGTTTTGAGATCTGGGTCGTGAGGACCAAACTCAGGTCCTCAAAGCTTCTGTGGCAAATGCTTTACCAACTGAGCCAAGCCCCCAACCCAAATCCTGATAAGCCTTGTGCCTCTATCGTTTCATATGCAGAATGGGGACTGAACAGGCCCACTTTTAGGGGCCCTATGGGACTCGAGAGAGATGATAGGTGTACTGTAGCCATTCCTGGCAGATTCTAGTGACCCACCTGTCCATGTCCTTTCCCCTAGAAGCTCTGCTGATGGAATTGGATGGATAAAGGAGGAGGATGACAGGCCTTTGAGGTTTTGGACTCTGCTTCCTCCAGCTCTGCAACTTTCCAGTCCCAGGTTTGCGGGCTTGTTGTGTCTTCAGGCTGACCCTCCACTCTCTGTCCACCAGCCCAGGCTGTAAGGGGTTGCTACATACGGGACCCCCGCGGTTTAGCACCCACTTCAGGCAACAGCATACTCGTTGCCCATACTTGGCACCTGCTGAAGCAACGCTCAGTGGCTGTTGAGCCAGCCAATCAATACCTACAGGGGTTTGGACCAGGAAGAAAAAGCAATAGTTTTAGAAAGTATTGAGATAAAATCAATTCCCCCAACAACCCCAGGAAATTCCTCTAGGGAGGCATTTGAAAGAGATGAATGACATGGGTCTATGCCATGCAGCAGCAGGTTGTTGGAGGCCCCCGAGGGAGGCAGCTTCAAACAGAGCACGGTCGTGGTTGGGTCCAGTGTACGTTTGCACGTTTGCCAGCTCAGTCGTTTTGGAAAAAGCAGAGCTTCAGTTCTATGTCAAGCCTCCTCTCAGGCTGTTCGCAAAAGCTGTGTGGATAACATTTTTTTAAGCACCCGGGGGGGGGGGGGGGGGGGGGGAGGCAGGGACAGGGACAAGGACAGGCTGCCACATTGGCGGGATGTCCTGGGCCTCTAACAGGTGCCTGCACGCAGGAGATGAACGATAAATAGTGAACAGCAAATGCAGGCCCTGTTCTCTTTTCTTTCCCCGTCACCAAGCCAGGGTGAACTCTGAGTTCTGACACCTTCCATTCAGAGGGTTTGATAGTCACCTTCCCCCAGATCCCGAGGCTGTGCTCACAGGGTGACTACGGCCTTTTCTGGGACTCTGCTTCCTACTCCTGATTTTAGGGTACCCCAGACCAGATGATCTTTTAAAGTCCAGTTCTGTGTCAGCCTCTGGACTCCTTGCTTTGTCCCAACACACCAGGTTGACTAAAACTTGCTTCTTCTCCAGGGTCTCGGGGAGGGGCCTGCCACCAAGTAAGAGCTTGGGCTCTACAGCAGAGCTGCAAAGACAAAAACCCTCAGGCACAGGGACTGGTTGATGATGGCCAGTGGCCCTTGCAAGATGGCAAGGCAGCGCCTGTGGCATATTCAACCCCAAATACTGTCTCCTTTTGCTGCCAGAGCAGCCCCATGTCTCTCCTCTTCTCCACTCTCCCTCCTAAGCCCACATTAAAAATCTAGGCCTCCGAAGCCCTTAGGCGAAGGGGAGATCAGGAGGTGGGGTGGAGAGAATTCTTCCACCGTTTATCAGCAGGAGCTCTGGCAACAATGTTTTCCCTCCAGCTTTGCAAAATGTCCATCTGCTGGCTATCTCCTAGACTCTTGGAGCAGAGCAACCCACAGCACTGAGTCAAGTTAGACGTTGGTCCGGGCATTGTTAAAAACACTTACAAATGCCTCGCCATCACCCAGTTCCCCCACACTGCCAGTGCCTGCTCTAGCAGCTGGAAGGAATCTCCCCTTCATCTGCTGTGTTCAGTCTTTCACTAAGCCCCATCAATTTTGCCTTTGAAACTTCTTTTGTGCGGGTCCTTTCTCCCCTTTCCACTGCTAATCCCCAGGGCCTGGCTCTCACTCCTGCACGCCCGAGCTGCTCAGAGAACCTCTTGGCAGAGTTCCCTGTCTCTGGCCTCTGTGTCTTTAATGTATTCCACACGGTCAGGCCGCATTCATCCTTCCCAAGCTGTTTGCATTTAGGAGGCCTCGGTTCAAAGCCCCGAAGCTTTCCAGGGCACTTGGCATCGCCTCCATAGCTTGTGCGGCTCCCTTGACCCATAACTTCTGCCCACGTTTGGTAGCTGTGTTAGTTTCCTGGGGTGGCTGTAAGATGAACTCTGAGGCTTAAGACACCTGAAACTCTGTGATTCACAGTCCTGAGTCCAGAAATGTGTGCTGAGTTTTCGGGGCCTGAGTCAAGGTGTCTCCTGATGCTTCCGTAGGAGGCTCTGGGGGGAGAATCAGCTTCCCCACTCTTCCTGCTTCTGTGACCGCTGTCCTTACCTGTCTCTGGGGTCACATGGTCTATCTTCTCTCTGTAATGAAATCCGCCTCTGCTGCCCCCTATAACTCTCTATAGGGGCACTTGTGATTACTTTGGGACCTGAGTATTCTAGGATCATTTGCTGCCCTCAGTGCCCCCAACTTCCCATTTGTGAAGCCCCCTTTGCTGGGTGCCCAAGTTCACTTTAACTGCCTACTGGAGCCGCAAGAGAGGGGGGAGTTTCCACCGAGGGACTGCTGAGATCAGATTGGCCAGCAGGCCATGCCTGTGGGGGGTTGTCTTTACTGTTCATTGATGTAGGAAGGCCCGCCCACTGTGGGTGGCACCATTCCCTGGGCAGGTGGTCTTAGCTGTGTAAAGAGCTAGCTGAATGTGAACTGATGAGCAAGTCAGAAAGCAATGTTCCTCCGTGGCTTCTGCTTCAAGTTCCTACTTCAGTTCTTGCCTTGACTCCCCTCAATGATGACTGTGACCTGGAAGTGTAAGCCAAATCAACCTTTCCCTAAGTTGCCTTTGGTCAGAGTGTTTTCTCACAGCAAAGGAAAAGGAATCCCGATATATTGTGAGGGAATAGTTGCAGATTGCAAGTACTGGGTCACGGATGTTTTGGGTGCTGCAGGGGGATGAAATTCAGAGGCGGGCAGACCCTATGGGCTTCTATTTTTGTTGTTGTTCATGTACTATTTTAAAGTTGGAGCCGGGCGGTGGTGGCGCACGCCTTTAATCCCAGCACTCGGGAGGCAGAGCCAGGCGGATCTCTGTGAGTTCGAGGCCAGACTGGGCTACCAAGTGAGTTCCAGGAAAGGCGCAAAGCTACACAGAGAAACCCTGTCTCGAAAAACCAAAAAATAAAAAAATAAAAAATAAAGTTGGTGTCGATCTCTAGAGAAATAATAGAGGATGGTAATTGGGCACTGCCATTGAGATGCTCGTGGATTTGCATTCAGCCTCTGGCAGCCCTGGACCTAGCTGTAGTCCAGAGTCTAGGAAGTACAATTTTCAAAATCAAAATCAAAAGCTGTCCTGGCTTTCTTTGTAGCTGACGATGACCTTGAACTTCTGGTCTTCCTGCCTCTCCCTTTCCTCTGGGGTTACAAGCTTGCTCCACACACACAAAGCTCATGCTGTGCTGGAACTTGAACTCAGGGCTTTGAGAATGCTAGACAAGCATTTTGTCCACTAAGAATATGGCCCTGGGACTGAAGGAAGCCTTGTAAAGCACAGGTCACTGCACAGCTTTACCTTTGTGTCTGTCGATAGATGCCCCCGTATGCACGGTCACTGTGACCTCAGCAATAAAGGGTTCCCTGTTGGATCCACGTGCACTGCTCTCCTAGGAGGAAATGTTAGTATCGTTCCGATCCTGGGTACAAACATCTCTGTGGCTCTGATCTCCCTCGGGACCTAGCAAGTTGAGCTTGGGTGGCAGGTATGCAGCCACCAGTGGATGACTGTTGTCATATCACTGTGTGAGAGTCTCATTGGATGGATCCCTTTAATCCATCTCAGACTTTAGTTCATATAGACGTATTTTAATGGAAGCATTTAGACCCCTTCCACAGGTAGAAAGTTAAAGATTTAAATGTTGTAGTGTGGGCTTACGGTGCTCATGAGAGCTTCAGTATGTTCATACATATTTCATGTGAATTTGTGACTGTGACTCTTCTCTTCCCAAGTACTGGGGGTTGAAGCTAGAGTCGTATACCTATTGCACTCTACCGCTGAGCACCAGCCCTCTTTTGACTTTTTATTTTGAGGCAAGGTCTCAGTTTCTCATGTTGCCCTTGAACTCATTCTGTAGCCCAAGCAGGCCTTGAACTTGAAATCCTCCTGCTTCAGTCTCCAGAGTATCTAGCATTCCAGGCCTGTACCACTAGGCTTTCCTGTTCCTTTGTTTATTTGGAGATGGTCTGAAGGGCCTAGGATACCCTTCTGCCTTACCCTGCTCTGGGATTGCAGGCAAACTTTCTAACATGGCCTGTGAACCCCTTCATAGCTGTGGTTTCTTTACCTCTGGTCTCTGTGCCTCCTTCCCTTCTATGGGTAAAGATTGTCCTGAATTCACTTGCGTTAGAAAATAGTTTATAGCTACAGCATTCTGTGTGTGTGTGTGTATGTCCATATTCATATGTCTATGGGTGCGTGTGTGCACAGGTACGTGTGGAGGCCAGAGGTTGATGTCTGGTGTCTTCCTAGATCTATTTCTCTACACCTTATATGTTGAGGCCAGGTCTCTCACTGAACTCAAGCTCACTTAGTCGAGTTGAGCAGCTTGTTCAAGGGATACTCGGGTGCTGATAGAAGAGGCAGGCCACCACCACACTTGCCTGTCATTTCCAACAGACCTGGGGATCCCATCCCTGATCCTCACACTTTCATGTCAAGTGCTTTACACAGTGAGCCGTCTCCCCAGCCCCCAGCCCATGCCCACGATGTTCTTAAACAGCGTATTGTTTAAGATTTGTTTGAATGTAAACCTGAGCATCACACACGTCTCTTTCTGTTAGCAGCTTGTGAGAGCAAGTAGATTATGGTGTCTGTGTACTCGGAATGCTATGAAAGATGCAGACTGTTCAGGATCACCGAGATGAATCTGGACGAGGTAGGAGCCAGCTCCCCAGCTCCCCATCAGCTCTGGACACCAATCTCCATCTCTACCCCAGGAAGTGGGATTTGAAGGGAGGTGAAATTAAAAATGCTTTCCTTTCCTGATGCTGTTTCCTGATGCTTCCTGTGAGGAAGAGGGCCTTAGACAGGCCTGCTTGCAAGGTTGGCCCTTGGCTGGTGTCCCTGGACCTAGCGGCTCCTCCATTCCCTGAGTGGCTCCCTGGGCTTACCCTGTCCCAACAGGATGGCTCAGGTGGAATATTTGTCTTCTGTCTGGGCTCTGGAACTCTGGAGTGTGCTCGGCAGAGGACTCCTGTGACGAGTGTCTCACACTCTGAGCTCTCGATCTCCTGAGTGTCCCTGGTAGAAGCCTGCCAAGTGTGTTCTTGTCACTTGTTGCCAGAAGACAAAGCACTACCATCTGGAAGAGGGGACCCCAAGCTTCCTCTAGGCTTCCTCTAGACTTTGACCCAAGGGCCTTCTCTGCTAATTCCGCCTTGGAGCCTTTCACCGTATTGAATGAGAATCATTGGAACTGACGCATGCTGAGTCCCACAAGTCCTTCCATGACATGACAAACTGGAGATTGATTGTGGGGACTCTGACTCCTCCTCACCCCATTTCCCGTGTTTCCTGAGCCCTGCACAGAGAGGCTTTGCTTTGGCCTTTATACTTGGGTGGTCCTGAATACCTGAATATCACACAACACACACACACACACACATATACACACATACACACACACACACATATACACACACACACACCACACACATCTATATACACATCACAGACACACACACCACACACACAAAACATATACACACCACACACGCATACACACACACCACACACACTGAACATACAACATACACATACATACACACACACCACACACATATATACACACACCACATACACACATACCACATTCACATATACACATACAACATACACACACCACTCACATACATATAATACAACACACACACACACACACACATATACACACACACACCATACACAATCACACACAGCGTACAAGGGCATCTGCCAGCTATGATGAGTTGCTCAGTACAGGCACAGCTCCATCTGTACCTCCAAGTATGAGTTCCAACAGCTCTGGCCAGCCATGCCCAGGGAACCCTTCTTTCTACCCCTCCTCACCTTGCCCTGGGTCTTAGAAAACTGAATCTAATCCTGTGAAGACTGGGAACCATGCATCTCTGACAGCCCCAGGAACAGGCTCTGCTTCGGAGAGCATTTGAGCAGATCAGAGAAAAAGCAAATTAATTAACCTGTCACACCCTTCTTCGCAGCTTGAGCGCAGTAGATTCTTGTAGAGGAAATCATTGTTTCCCAGTTGTGCCAAGCATTCATTGTCTTGTTTCTCTTCATGTTCCAGTGTCCTGCTCTGGAGATAAGAATTAACACGGTTTTCACAGTACCGGCCCACACTGCAGCAGATGCCACAGGACGGAATAATTTGCATTATACTTAAACGTCCATCCTCGAAACTCAAGGCACCGTGGATGTGACACATCCTGTCACCGATTAGGTGGACATCAAATGCTAGAATTGAGAGTTACCTTACTTGTATACAAGTATTTGATATCTGATTAACTTTTTAAGAATTTGAAACGATTCAGTAAAGTACATTTGGGTTAAAAGTTTTGCTACCTTATATGTGTGTGTTAGCTTTAAGCCTTCAGTATGCATGCTACAATCTGTATAACCACAGAAGTTAGTAATTGAGTAAGGGACTGGGGTCGGGGGAGCAGGTGGATCTCCCAAGAAAGGGGAAATAGAATATATATATATATATATAAAAATTTAGGAGACATGGGGGGGTTAAATAGGGAGGGAGTGGAAGAGAAGGGTAAGGGAGAGAGTATGGGGAGGGACGACTGTATTTAAGACCCACTCCATGAGATGGAACCCATGCCTGACTCTGCTCAGGTGGCCAAGACCTGAAACTGGACAGGCCAGGGACCTAAGGGCAACCCAGATACCATTGTTCCAATAAAGGAAAATAGCAATAAATGACTCCTAATGACATTCCTCTGTACCCATAGATCAGTGCCACACTTACCATCATCAGAGAAGCTTCCTCCTGCTGTAGATGGGAACTTAAACAGAGACCCACAATGGACAATGTGCAGAGAGTGAGAGACCTTGGATCATCACTCCTAAATGGGATGTCTTCATCAAGCCCTCTCCTAAGGGCTTAGGGAGCTATGCAGAAGAGGAGGTGGGGGGATTGTAAGAGCCAGCGGGGAAGCTGACCTCCAGACACAAGAGGACTGACGCACATATGAACTCACTGAGACCAGGAAGAGGCACAGGGCCTGGATGGGTTCAAGCCAAGGGGATTCCAGTGCTGAGAGAGAGAAGTGGACAGGGGCTCCCAGTCATAACCGAGGAGCTATCTGTGTTTGACACCCACTTGCAAAGAAAAAATTCATTTTTCTTCAATGGAGTCTCCCTGGGTCTATTAACCACACTTCAGGGCAGGCCCCATGCCCAGCAGAAGAGGCAACACAAGACAAACTCAATGGTGTTTTTGGAGACTTTTGCTTCATATTACTTTGTTTTATGGTTTCCAATGCAATGTTTGTGTGTGTGTGTGTGTGTGTGTGTGTGTGTGTGTGTTTCTTGTGGGTTTTTTGTGTGTTTGTTTTAAAGAGAGAAAGAAATAGAATGGAGTTGGGTAGGTGGGGAAGTGGGAAGGAGTTGGGGGAGGGGAAAAGTGTGATCAGAATATATAGTATGAATTTTTTTTCAATAAAAAGGGAAGTTAAGAAAAAGTTCACCCAAAAGCTGCAGAAATGGCTTTTTTTTTCTTTTTTGCTGTATGGATCAATGTGATGGCTCATTGGGTAAAGGCACTTGCTGCCAAGCCTGAGGACGTCAGTTCAATCCCAGTATCCACCTGGTGGAAGGCAAGAGCCGACTGTGGTGTGTTGTCCTCTGATCTCCCTCCACATGCTGCTCACTGTGGTACTCCTGGTACCCCTCCTCATGACACATACAAAATAAAAAGTGTTTTATGTCCCTTAATTATAATGTATAATTTGCTGTTTAGTTTTTTAGCAATGAGGAAAATTTGGGGGGATAACTTACTGAAATCATGTTTGAAAAATAATTGTATTTTTCAACTTTCAAATGTATCATAAAATGTTTTAGAAATTGAACCAATAGTAGTTCCAGTCACATTTTATTTTTTTACTCCTTAGAGAAGTATTGTCAGTAGAACGAAATTTTGTGAAGCTGAACATTGGGCTGGAGAGATGCCTTGTGGGTAAAGTGCTTGCCATGCAAGCCTGAGGATCTGAGTTCGGATCCCTGGCATCCACATAGAAAGTAAGGCAAGCTGGCCCACACCTGTATTTCTAGCCCTGGGAGGCAGAGACAGGACATGTACACACACACACACACACACACACACACACACATACACACCAAACAAA
>CABHPH010163283.1:10000-20576 GCA_902168325.1 Peromyscus nudipes | reverse complement strand
CTAGTAAACACACAGAGACTTTTTTTTTATAAACTGTATGGCCATGTGGCTCAGGCTTTTTGCTAACTGTTCTTATATCTTAACCCATTTCTATTCATCTATAAGTTGCCACGTAGCTCGTGGTTTACCGGTATTTTAATGTCTGCTTCTCATCGTGGTGGCTGGCAGCATCTCTCTGACTCAGCCTTCCACTCTCCAGCATTCTCTGCTTGTCCTGCCTATACTTCCTGCCTGGCTACTGGCCAATCAGCATTTTATTTATCAACCAATCAGAGCAACACATTCACAGCATAGAGAGCATCCCACAGCATGAGACGACTGTTTGTCAAGCAGAAGCTGGGAGCGCTGGGTCTAAGGAGGTGAAAGGTTGGTTTGTGACTCAGGTACAGCGCCTGGCTGGCCTGCCTCATGCTGCGGCAGGCTGGCTCCAAGGTTTCTTCATGAGGGTCACCCAAGCCTGAGGTTCCTGACCTGGCAGCTGTATTGGCCAGGATGTAACTTACTTCACAAGGAAAGGCTGTCACCAGAGGGAAGGCCACATGGCAGCCACGGAGAGTGAGGTCCTGGGAACCTCCCTGGAGCCCTCAGCAGGGGACATAGAAGTATACTCTGATGCCCTGTGTGACGTCTCCTAGCCACCACCACCACCACCACCGCCGCAGCAGCAGCTGAATTGCTGTGCTCACAGACGTGGGTGCCAGACACACTTGGGCTTGCTGGAGTTCAGGTGGATGACTTGGAATCTGAGCTCTGTGGCTTCCTGTCAGGGCCAATGTGGCCATGGCCACCAAGCTTCTTTGACTGAGTGTCTATCGCTGGACAATGAGAACACACATTCCCACTCTGTAGGCTGGTTGTGAAAAGTGGGGGCTTGTATTTAAACCTTTGCCCTGGGATATGACTTGATACTCGTAGACAAGGTCTCTGGATGTAGACACTGAAAAACAATGGTCAGTGTGAGGCAGTCAGTGGAAGAGCAATGATCCAAGGCAGGCTGACTCTGCTGCTGTTTCCCCCCCCCCCACTTTTCAAGCCCAGAAAAGGCAAAGATCCTCAGGAGTTGGTCTGCCCTTCTGCCTGGGCCTGCACTGGGTGGGTACCCCCTCCTAAGCTGGGCCTGCACTAGTTGGGGTACCTCCTCCTAAGCTGAGCACCTGCTCACCTCCCGAGGGCCTAGCTGTGAGGATTTACAGCCAGGCTGGACCCACACTGGAGGTCTCCTTACCTGTAAGTTATTCTACTGGTAATTAGATTTCTTTCTATTGTGAGAAGCCAGCATGTGTAAATCCACAGGAACCTGGGACCAGATGATATAACGGTCACCTGGGCCTCCACTCTGCCTAAAATGCATCTTCCAGGAAAATGATTTCTCTGGGCACATAAGTTACTGCAGTCTCAAGGTAACCATCGCTCAGGCCCTGACCATTCCTGTAATGTCGTGTTCAAGTGATGGAGTGTTCATGGCTCCCTTGACAGTCCTCTGGCCTCGCCCTGCTCTACTCTGAGGCAGGCACCTCAGCAACACCTGCTGCCTCTGGAGACAATAAGTGGACTGGGAGGGAGGGAGGGGGAGGTGTAGGGGAGGAGGGCACGCGCTCAGTTTCCAGCTTGTTTTCCTTCCTGGGCTAGGCTGGCTCCAGTTCAGGGGTTTTAATGGTGAGACACCATGGCACAGATCAATGCCTTGTGCGAGGCACAAGTGAGCTACATATTCATTCCAGGCACAGTAACAAATTCTAAAGGATCAAAGATCTGTGATAAATGTATGGAAGCATATACACATACACATATATATCTTAATGACATGCATGTGACACACTTTTAACTTGTCTGTATATCTTAAAAGACAATGTAGAAAAATTTGTATTTTAGTATCTATGTACATCTATTAGTCAATCTATCATCTATAAGTCAATCAGTCAATCAATATCATCTGTCTGTATCTATCAATCTATCTTGAGTTAAATAAGCCCTTTCTAAATCTGACACCAAGCCCAGAAGCCACCCAAGAAGTTTGGCAGATTCAGACCCTTTGAAATTTTTAGAAGTCAGACAAAATTGTCTCCTCAAAGGCATCAAACTGAAGCCAGCACAGGGAAAGTGAGCTAATACTTGACGCCGACCCTGACGACTTGAGTTCAATTCCCAGGACCCCTCTGGTGGAAGGAAAGAACTGACACCTGTAAGCTGTCTTCTGACCTCCACATGTGCACATCAGTATGGACACACTCCCATAAAACGAATAAAAATGTAATAGAAAAGAATCCCAAACATTAGCAACAGCGGAGGAGAAAGTCTCTGCTCCTACACAATCTAAAAACATATCCACACCATAGAATCCATTCCTGTAAATCCATGAGGACCTAAGCAAATGTGTGTGTGTGTGTGTGTGTGTGTGTGTGTGTGTGTGTGCTGAGCAGCACACCCACCCATCCACCCTCTCTTGCTATGAACAAATGGCTCATTACAGAAGAAAATCATTTAAAAGACATCTAGCCTTACTAATAGCTAAAGGTATTTACATGGCTTAGTCAATGGAAAAGAATGATTACCTTTAAAGCTGAGCATGAAGAAATGAGCAGTGTACGCTGTTGGTGGGTGAGAAAAACTCTCCTAGTTTCTGGGACATAATATGAAGTAAGCATGTTGATTGAATAATCCCATGATCTTTTTTTTTAGGAACTTGGTCTCTAAAACCCGCGACATAAATATGTGACGATATGTGGATATAGACAGACATTGTGTCGTTGCTTTAAAAGCAAAATTATATAAAAATTTAATTTTTCAAAGGCTGGAGAGATGTCTTGGGGGCTAAGAGTTTGTACTATTCTTCTAGAGGGCCTGAGTTCTGTGCCAGGCATCCATCCCATCAGGTAGCTTATAAGCACCGGTAACTTCAGTTCCAGGGAACCCGACCTTCTGTACTCTGCAGACATCTGCACTCACATGTGCGTACCCACACACAGAGACACTACGTACATATAATTTAAAAATAAATCTCACAGTAATGTTCCATCACCAAAGAGCTGGGCTAAATAAGTTATATATGTATCTATGTATTATGTTGCCTGAAAATTTAAAAATAGATATGGGTAATAAGAATGTATTAGTCACTTTTGCACATTGCCGATGTCAGCAACTTAAGGTGTGGAACTATTTATTTTGTCTCATGGTTTCTGAGGGTTTAGCCCCTACCTGCTTGGCTGCAGGCAGTTGGGCAGAACACCATGGTGGTGGGAACATGAAGTCATGAGAGCTACTCACATCCCAGCAGACAGAAATAAGAGGGATATGGGAAGCAGCAAGGGATAATATGGCCCCAAGAACACCACCACCACCACCACCATCGCCGCCGCCGCCGCCATGCCGCCGCCACCCCACCCCAGGACCTACTTCCTCCAGCTCTAGCCCCATCTCCTGAGTTTCCAGACCCTCCCTGGGAGCCAAACATTCAAGTCACAGCCTGGTAAGTGAACACTACGCGTTGAGATCATAAGGAAAGCTGTATTTCTGAGTCCTTGCCCTATGCTAGACAGTGTTCTAAGTTGATACGGCGTGTCTTCCTCAAACGCTCTCCACCTTACCTTTTTCCCCCTTTCCCATGTTTTTATTCGTTCCTTGAGAATTCCGTGCGATGTGTTTTGATCACATTCACATCTCCTCCCACCCCTCCGAACCTCGCCCCCGCCACCCTCATGTTCTGCTCTTTGAATCCCTTCCACTGGAATGTGGTCTTGAGACAGGGTCTCTCGATGAATACAGAGAACACCCATCCAGTCAGGCTAGCTGACCTGTGAGCTCCAGTCTTCCTGTTTCTGTGCTCCCCCCTCCCCCACAGTTCTGGGTTGTAGACGTGCACCACGGTGCCTGGCTTTTTTATATGGGTGCTGGGGATCTGACTTCAGGTCTCTATGTCTAGGTAACAAGCACTTTACTGACCAAACTATTCCCTTAGCCCCTTGAATAAAGGTTTTCGACATGATTGACACGTGGCGGGCCGTCACTATAGGAAACACAGTGCCGCAGGCTGGTGGAGGAGACGGGCTGTCTCCTTCCTTCTGGACGCAGGCGCCTCTTGCACTGGCTGGCAGCACTTGTTTCTCTCTGTTTCTTCCCAGTGCCATGTTCCCACGATACCCTACTCTAGCCCTTAAAACCAACAGAGCGAGCTGGGCAAGGTCGAGTTAGATATAGATGAAGGGCCCACAGCTAAGTAGGTGTCTGCAGGGCACTCGTCCAAGATTGGAATCTGACCCATTTGCAGGTGGCTAGGGTCAGAGTCCAAAGAACCATAGCCATCCAGCCCAGAGGATGCTCTGGGACCCGCCGGCACATGGAGCTCTGTTCTGTGCTAGCTGCAGGAAGTGTGGCATGGTCAGCACAAGTGGCCACCAAGGTCAGCACCTAAGCTTTCAGGAAGAGAGTAGCCAGGCCGTGGTGAGTCACAGGGCCATGGTGGTCATACTTAGGTATAAGGCAGTGGTCCTCACCCAGTGATTTTGCTCCCGCTTGGCAATATCTGGAGACACTTTGGGTTGTCGTGATTGGGAAGGGTGCCCCTGGTGTTCATCAAGCAGAGCCCAGGGACTCTGCTGGGCATCCTACAATGTGCAGCATCATTTGGATACACATCTCCGCAGCCAAAGCCTGGTCCGGACTGGTTCTCTCTGCTCAGTCTTGCCGCATGGGGAGTGGGGTGCCCAGGGTCACTCAGAATAGCGAGTGACTATTCTCCAAGAGAGGCAGACTTCTCCAGGCCGGCGTGGGGAGGCCCCACTAGGTCTCCTGCAGCCTGGTGTTTCCCAGGAGCTGGAAGGAATTAAATTTAAATAATGGCTAACATCGAGAACTACACTTAACAGATGCTAAAGTATTTCTTCTCAGGCTGGGGTTCAGTATAGACCCAGGGTCACTGTACCCCATCTCCCATTGTACAGGGCTGGGGTGAAGGAAGGGGCCTGCACCTGCTTTTCATTCTCCCATGAAATGAGTTGCTTGTTCTGGAACTTTCCATGCTCTCCCTTTGATCTGAACTGAACATTCAAACTGCATGGAATTTCAAGCTCTCCTGATTGAATCATTCCAGACCAGCTGCCGCACAAATGTGTTCTTTCTCTGATGCTATGGGAGAACCAAGATGAGTTGGTTGACCTGGGCGAGGCTGGCATGCAGCAGGAGAGGTTATGTGTGGGGTTTTTATACCTAACAAATATAAGGTTGGAGGGAGGGTGAGCACCAAAGATGAGCCCTGGGGGGACAAGGACCAGATGTAATGGGCTGTGTCCTTAGTAACATGGTATGTCACTTGTTTCTCAGGATAATTCTTTAAAATATGGGTTTTAAAGATTTATTTTGTATTTGATTTACGTGTAAGTGTGGGTGTGTGCCGTGTGCGTTCAGGTGCTTGCAAAGGCAAGATGAGGAGGTTTTGGATCCCCTGAAACTGGAATTGCAATCAGTTGTGAGCCAAGAGACTTGGCTGTCAGTTACCTAGGCAGGTGGGCTTGGGCTCTCTAAGAAAGCTAGCTGGGCATGAGCCAGGGAGCAAGCCAGTAGGCAGCATTCCTCCACGGTTCCTGCCTCTGGGTTCCTGCCCTGAGTCACTGCCAGACTTCCCTCAAAGATGGACTGTGATCCAGAAGTAGAAGATGAAATAAGCCTTTCCGAGTCCTTAAGTTGCTCTGGGCAGAGTGTTTTATCAAAGCAACAGGAAAGCAAACTAAAACAGAATTGACCCCAGGTTTACCTCAGATCCTGCCAGGCTCAATGGGACCTTACTGAGCTCCTGAGTGGCAATGTGTGTGTGTGTGTGTGTGTGTGTGTGTGTGTGTGTGTGGTGGGGGGATGACACACAGAACAACCTTCTGGGGCACCATGGATTCAGCAGGGATACATGTGGATTGGATGAGGGTAGGTGGTAGGAAAACCATGGGCCTGGGGACATGAGCTGACCAGCTGCAGGCTAAGAGGAAGTAATGAGAGCAGGCAAAGGCTACTTCTCTGGGGCCTGGGGACATCATTTAAAGGTGGACAAAAGCAGCCAGTGGCGTCTAGTAAATGCTAAGAAGGCCTACAGAGCAGAGTAGGAGAGAAATAGCAAAAAGCATATGAGCCTTGTAACCAGAAATCGGATGTCCCATGTTAAAGAGCTGGTGACAGGCATCCCCTGTCATTCAGAGAGTACTCTGGGGTAGGATATACTATTGGTGAAATTACTAAGGCCACTCCACGTAGTTAAAAGGAGATTTATTTAAAGGCGTAACTCACAAATGAAGGGATAGGTAGATGATGGGTTCTGGAAGAGACGCAGTGCAGTCCGGCGGTGTTCTCTGGAGAACTTTCCTCGGTCTACCTCTCGCGTCCAGGTCCAGGAAACAAGAGAGCGCCGCGCATCCCGATCTCAGGTCCTCAGGCCCTCCCTTGGCCCCGCCTTGTAGGCGTGATAGTTACGGAAGCCTCATTGGGTGTTGGAACTTCCAGACCAAAGCTGGAGTGGCTACCCACTACAATATACTGTTTAGAACGACTAGCTGTCATGGCGTCTCTGAGTGAATTGGAGAGATGCATTATACCTCTGGACAGGCACCCTGGTCTGAGCAGGAAGGCACATGGTCAGAGGAGAGACAGTAAGGATGAGACCTGGTCTGGGACCGGAGCTCCTGCTTGGGATCTGTGAAGCCTAGAACAGGTGGGCTAGAGGATGCCTGTAGAACAGGTGCCCGAAGGAAGAACCACCTTTCTCTGGGGGCCTGGCAATGTACCCTTAGCCTTCCTCAAAAGATTTGGAAGTAGGAAGCGGCGGAATGCTTTTATTATACCCATTTAAGCCAAAGTCCTGAGAGTGCCAGCCAGCAATGAAGCCAGTTAGAAACCTCTGAGCCCTCTATTCCAGAGTGGGGCTGCACTGCTGAGATTAACAGGGGGCAGGCTGTCTACAGCAGCTGTGCTGGGGTCATGCTATGCTGAGGTCACACTGTCCTGGAGGCAGGCTGTCTTGGAGTCACACTGTGCTGGAGGCAGGTTATGCTGGAAGACAGGCTGTGCTGGGGTCAGGCTGTCCTGGGAGGCAGGATGTACTGGGGTCAGGCTGTATTGGGGTCAGGCTGTCCGGGGAGGGAGGCAGGCTGTGCTGGGTTCAGGCTATCCTGGGAAGCAGGCTGTTCTGGAGGCAGGCCGTATTGGGGTCAGGCTGTCCTGGGGGTCAGGTTGTGCTGGGAGGGAGGCTGTGATAGTCAGGCTGTGCTGGGGTCAGGCTGTCCTGGGGGTCAGGATGTGCTGGGGTCAGGCTGTGCTGGAGTCAGGCTGTGCTGGGGTCAGGCTGTCCTTGGAGGCAGGCTGTCTTGGGGAGCAGGCTATGCTGGGGAGTTCAGGTGGTAGCAGTTGGCCAAGACGAGCCCTGACCTCACCCGAGGCCATACATTTGAAGGTGACTTCCGGCAGCGGTCTGTTACTTGTTTTGACATTCGTGTACACAGAATGCTCCTGTATCTTGTATTTGTTTAGATTCTGTTCCTGGTGCTTTGCTCTGTGTTAGTGTCCTGGTGTAAGTGTGTCCTGGTGTAAGAAGTGTGTCCTGGTGTAAGTGTGTCCTGGTGTAAGTGTGTCCTGGCAGGGCTGAGCCCGCTCAGGCTCTGAGCTCGTCACTCTAATGCATTCTGGTTGCTGCAGTGAGGGGACAGGACCCAAGGCCTTGCACTAGGCAAGCGCTTTCCCACGGAACTCTGTCCCGACCCCTTCCTAGCAGAGAGCATCCTGGTGGGGACTCAAACAGAATGCAGCAGCAGTGCCTTGTGGCTTGGCTGTGCCATGCCTGGGTGAAATTACATTTCAGATCAATGAAGAAAACCCTGAGGATGCCATGTTGGGATTTCATTTTCATGCAGCTTAACACCAGAGTCATCTTCAGCTGTGGTATTTGTCTTTCCATAAAAGCTCAAACTCTACACACTTCCTCCCTACTCCACATTGTGTGTGTGTGTGTGGGGGGGGTAGGGGGTGATATATATATATATATATATATATAATACATATATATGTGCTTGTGTGTGTGTTACATAAAATGTGATGTATGTGAGTGGTATGTGTGGTGTGTGTTAGTGTACAGTATGGTATACTGTGATATAGCATATGATGTGTGTGTGGTGTGTGTGTGGCATTATATGTATGGTGTATAAATGTGTGTAGAGTGTGTTTATGGTTACATGCATACTTGTCAGACGAGGCATAGAGTATTGGGTGGAGTTAACCATGGACCAGGGTGGAATAGTCATTCCAGCCTGAGGAGTAAGGGTTAAAGTTCTGGGACAAAACTGCAGCTGTGACCCCCACCAGGGCCTCTGGAGTGTGGGTAGAGACAAAGGGCTCAGTCCACAGGAAGCAGGTGAATGACAGAGCAGTGGTTCTGGTTTCATGAGCTGATGCTAGGCCAGGGTCTTCTTATTTACCATCTCTGCCTGTCTTTCCCTCTGCCTCTTCCTCTCTCTATTCCCATCTTCTTCAGTCCCTGGCTCTCAGTGTCTCTTTCTCTCTTTTTTGCATTAATTTGCTTTTTTGTGAGACAAGGTGTTACTGCATAGCCCAGGCTGGCCTGAAACTTGAGATCCTTCTGCTCCAGCCTTTCCAGTGCTGGGATTACAGGTACAGGCCATTCTGCTTGACCCTTCTCCATCTCTCTCATGAGCCTTTGTATGCATGCACATTCCTTTCCTTTTGACTCAGAAGAGCTATTGGAAGGGGAGCCCCAGTCCTTCAAAAAGATAAGGGACAGAGCCAGAGATAACAGTGAGAACCCCGTTGCTGGTGCTCTTGACTCCTGGGGCTGATCGTAGACAATGCGACTGCACCGCTGTGGCTTCTGGCTGTTGCCAAAAGGGGGACCATGCAAAGACCTGGCATGCCTGGGCTGGGGTGTTTCAGAAGACATGAGTCCTTAAAGAGCCCCCGCTAGGTGCAGCCCCAGGATTCTGCTTTACTGCTGGAGTGAAGGAGGCAGGCTAATTCCGCACCTGGCTGTGAACGCCAGCAATGGTCACTCAAGTCTTACCCTGGCACAGGCACTCCCGGTCTCCAAACTCCCAGCAGGCTTTAAAGAATCCGAGATTGTCAAGAAAGATGGGAGAGCTAGGTGTGGTGGCATGGACTTGCGATCACAACACTTGGGGTACTGAGACAGGAGGATTACTGTGAATTGAGGCCAGCCTGGGCTGCATAGACAATACCAGGTCAGCCAGGGCTACATAGCAAGATCCCATGTGGTGGTATTGTGTTCCCCAAAATATTGTGTATGCTAATAAACTTATCTGGGGTCAGAGAACAGGACAGCCACAATATTAAACATAGAGGTTAGGCAGTGGTAGCATACGCCTTTAATCCTAGCATTCCAGAGACAGAAATCCCTCTAGATCTCTGTGAGTTCAAGGCCACATTGGAAATGGCCAGGCACGGTGATACACACCTTTAATCCCAGAAAGCCACACCTTTAATCCCAGGGAGCGGTGGTAGAAAGCAGAAAGGTATATAAAGCATGAGGACCAGAAACTAGAGGCATTTGCCCTGGAGAGGCCTTTGGCCTGGAGAGGCCTTTGGCCTGGAGAAGCCTTTGGCCTGGAGAAGCATGTGGCTGGTTAAGCTTTCAGGCTTCTAGCAGCAGTTCAACTGAGACCCATTCTGGATGAGGGCTCGGGGCATCCAGTCTGAGGAAACAAGACCAGCTGAGGATTCAGCGAGGTGAGATAGCTGTGGCTTATTCTGTCTCTCTGACCTTCCAGTGTTCACCCCAATAACTGGCCTCAGGTTTGATTTTATTAATAAGACCTTCTAAGATTCATGCTACAATCCCAACTCATAAAGACCAAAAAGGAAAAAGAAGGGAGGAAGGAAGGAAGGATGGATGAGGACACACCCTTTCTCTTTAGTTCCACAGCTTCAGAGTCTCCTGAGGACAAGACTGGCTGACTGATGTGAGCATAGAAAATAGAAGGAAAAGCAGGGATAGGAACTCAAGATGATGAGGAAACGGAGGAGAGACCGGAGTCACAGCCAGACCTCTGCTTTCCGTTTGTTTGCCCTGGTCCATAACTTTGTTTTTAGGTGGAGACCCAGACCTACAAGCAAACTGCCAGTGCCCTGGAGCGGAGATGGCGGGGCAGCCGTACCAAGGCTAGGAGCTTCCTCTATTGCCACAGTGGTCGGCTCTAGAGCCCTGGGAGGGATATGCTTCTTGATCTAGCCTTTCCTGGAAACAGTGCCCAGCAAGACCCAGGAGAAGTGTGTGTGTGTGAGGAGGGGGGTCACCTCCATGTTTCCCAGCCGATTCCCGGAAGTACAGAAGGGTCAGCAGTCCCCCAAGGAACTACGGTGGACTTCCTGGGTTATTCGTGCCAGAGAACCAGCCCTATGTTTGCCAGGCTTGAAACTGCAAACCTGGCCTCTGGGACTGGGACCGAAGGAAAAAAAAGCATGAAACGCAGGAACACTGCATGGTTATGGTCGTGGTGGAGGATGTGTGGGAATCTCAGTAAGGATGGAGGCTTTTCAAAGAGGGTATGAGTGTTAGTATATGTGGATTCATGATCAT
>CABHPH010163283.1:0-7500 GCA_902168325.1 Peromyscus nudipes | reverse complement strand
CATTTGTGCTGGGTATAGAATTCTGTGTTGATTTTTTTCCTTTTAGCCCTTTAAAGGGTATTTTACTATGATCTAAAGGGTTTCTCTCATCTCTGATGAGGAATCTATGGTCAACTTTTCTTTGTTCTTCTGTGTGTAATGGGTCTCTATTTCCTGGTCTCCTTTAAGATATTTCTGTTTATCACTAGTCTGATTACAATTTGATTGTGACATGTGTTCTGATTTTTATTCATACTTAGCTTAGAGTAAGTTGAGATTCTTGTATCCAGAATAATATCATTTAGAAAGCATATTTGGAAAGTTTGGGCCATGTTTCCTGACATGTTTACGCTTTCCCTCTTGCCTTCTGTCCTCACAGGACTCCAGTTACCTGCATGTTAGATCCCTTGTTGTTCCACAGATCATCATCGCTCCGTTCATTCCTTTCAGTCTCTCTTCTGTTTCATTTTGCATAGTTTTTGTTACTGTGTCTTCAAGTTTAATGATGATATAAGAAGATGTATGAATGTATGTAAATCACTCCTAGTGTCTATTTCTCTGTCTCTCTGTGCCGGTGTTCTGTGTCTGTCTGTCTGTCTGCCTCTGTCTGTCTGCCTCTGTCTGTCTTTGTCTCTCTGTCTCTGTTTCAGTCTGTCTCTCTCTCTCTCTCTCTCTCTCTCTCTCTCTCTCTCTCTCTCGTGTGTGTGTGTGTGTGTGTGTGTGTGTGTGTGTGTGTGTGTGTTATGGGAACAGATTTGTAGTTCTATAAGGACATTCTCCATGACCCCCTCCCATGTCCCTCTCAGCCCCACTCCTGTCTTCCTGTCTTCACTCCCTCCTGCTACCCTGAACATCAGACTTTTGCTTTCTCCTCCGAGAAACAAACCTCTTCCTCAGGCCAGCTGTGACTTGTGCATCTCCTGTCATCACAACTGCCTGATGGGAGTTTGTGGATTACAAATTGTTCAAAGATGAGAGAGTTGATCACTGTACCCCTTTCCTCAAAGAGAGAAGTCCCCACCTTGGTCTCCATCATCTACCTAAGAGAACCCAATGCAGTGAGGGATGGGAATCCATGCCAAGCAGGATCTCCAGGCTGGCAAGTGCTGATCCTTGGCAATAGGTGCAGATATTTCCAGGAGACACAGTGTGGAGACACAGCTGCTCCAAGTTCATTTTTTTTTCCATCTGAGATACTGAGTTTGCCACTTTCAGAAGTTCAGTTTTGTTCTCCCTTAAGGCATCTTTCTATGTGTCCTGCTCATGCCTTCTTCATCTTCTCGAACATATAGTGTGGTTATAATAACTGTTTTAATGTCCGTATCTGCTAGTTCAATCATCAGTCTCATTTGGTATTGGTTGATTTTTTTTTCTCCTGGCTGTGGGTCAAATTTTCTTTTCCTTCTTCTTTTACACTTATTTTTATTACTTTAAAGTGTGTGTTTGTGTGTGTTTTGGTGTATCTGTGTGTGCACATGAGTGCAGGTGCCTGTAGAGGCCAAAAGAGGGCCCAGGATTCCCTGGAGCTGGAGTTGTCTGTAAGAGCAATACACACTCTCAACCACCGAGCCATCTCTCCTGCTTCCTGGCTTTAAAGAAAAATGGGTTCTGGGGATTGACCTCAGGCCCTGGTGCTTGTAAGGCAGGCACATTACCGACTAAGGCATCTCCTCAGTCCTGTGTAGAAAGTTTTGAAACCAGGAAATCTACATCTTCAATTTTTTTCAAGATTATTTTGCCTATTCTGGGTCCTTCAGAACATTTCTATATGAATTTTACAATCAAGTTGTCAATTTTTTCAAAAAGAAAAAAAATACATAGTATGAGTTTAGGTAGAGCTTGAATTAAATTTGTGGATTCATTTAGGAAATATGCCTCTGTTATTAACAATATTAAATCTTCCACTCCATGAGCACAAGATGCCTTTCTTTTTACTTGGAATTTTAAAAACAAACTCCCAATAGCATTTTATGATTTTCAGTGGGTAAGCCTTGCACTTCTTTGGTTAAACTCATTGTAGTTAAATATTTTAAAATATTTTTTATTAAATTTTGTTTAAATATTAAATACTTTTAAGTATTTGTTTAAAATTTGGTAGATGAACTTTAAAAAAAGACTTATTTTATTTTATGTATATGGATGGTTTGCCTATATACATGTATGTGCATCACATCATGTAGTGCATTCCAGAGCCAGAAGGCATCAGGTCTCCTGGAACTGGAATTGCAAAGGGTTGGGAGCCATCCTGTGAGTGCTAGGAATTAAACCCGGGTCCTCTGCAAGAACTGCAAATGTTCCTAACTACCGTGCCATCTCTCTAGACCCACATTTTGTTATTTTTGATACTATTGCAAATAAAATTTTCTTAATTTCATTTTCTAATTGTTTGTTGCTGTGAAATTCTGGATGAGTTAATTAACTACATTTTGGTATCTCCAAAGTACATTTTGGAACATCAAGTTGTATACAAATCATGTAAGTACTAAATAAACAAACAAATGAAAAGTTAGAGTTAGATTCTTCATATTCTTTCTGTCTCAAGCTGCAGACTCCAGCTACACTGGCTGCTCCTCCAGCTTTCTCTGGGGCTAAGCTGATGTGGGTGTCCCCGTCACCTGTATCAAATGCATCGGCAGTCCAGATGCTTGGAGCTGAGTGAGGGAGAAGCAGGAGAGGTGAATGAAGCTGCCTGGTCATTAAACATCTCCATCACACCACCCTCTCCTCCCAACCTATGAACCTTCCACAAGGTGTCAGGATGCACCAGAACCAGTCAGGACACTTGAGGGTTACAAAGTCTTGGAATTCTCTACCTACACCCTGCCTGCGTCATTACATCCTTGGACCTCAGTGTCCTCACTCTCTTCCAAATGTACAGAGCAGGGTTCAAAGTCATCTGGGCCTGGCCAGCTCTGTTGTCCAACATGGTGGGCTTTCTGGGCTCTGCTTCTGCCCTGAAACTGGAGGTCCAGTCCTTTGCCCCATACAGCTGAGTCCCAGGGAACCCTAGAAGCCAGTGAGAATGCCCCTGAGTGGAGGTAGCACATCCGCACATCTGTTGTCACAGGTAGAGGGTAATAAGAATCATGTCAATGGTAACACCTGTGTGTTTTAGAGAACAGATATTCTCTAAAACTGTGTGAAGGACTCTGAAGGAAGGGAGGGAGATGCGGAGGCTCCTTTGCATTGTCTAGGGTTCCAATGACAGCAGCACTTGAAGGCAACAGCCGGCTCTTCCACTGATCTGTGCAACCTTGAAGAAGGCACTTGATCTGCTGAGCTCTGAGCTCCTCTGCTCTAAGGCTGGATGAGAAAGATGTACTATCAAAAGATGGGCTGTCGGCCTGGGCTAGGTCGGCTTAGACTTGACTTTCAAACTCGACTTTCAACTTGAGATGAGATCTCATGTGCCATTCATACACACAGAGACACGCACACATTAATATGTAAAAAGAGGGTGAATACATTGATAAGAGCTTAGGGCATGGGAGTGATCCCCAGGCAGTCTGCTCACGGTGACGACTGTGCACGTCCTGCTTGACTGTGGCAGGAGCTTGGCTTGAAGGTGACTGGTGGAGGGAAGGAGAAGAGAGGGTTTTAGGGGTGAGGAGGGGCAAACAGGCCTTTGCTGGAGGGACTCAGAATTCTCAACTCACTGCCCAGCCCCTTCAGGGTATGCCTACCTTCATGCCATGTGGTGATATTGTGTTCCCCAAAATATTGTGCACCCTAATAAATTTATCTGAGGTCAGAGACAGAACAGCCACTAGATACAGAGGCTAGAAAATGGTGGCACTCACGCCTTTAATCCTAGCATTCCAGAGATAGAAATCTCTCTGGATCTCTGTGAGTTCAAGGCCACATTGGAAACAGCCAAGCATGGTGACTCACGCCTTTAATCCCAGAAAGCGAGCCTTTAATCCCAGGGAGTGATGGTAGAAAGCAGAAAGGTATATAAGGTGTGAGGACCTGAAACTAGAAGCATTTGGCCTGGTTAAGCATTTGGCTGGTTAAGCTTCAGGCTTTCGAGCAGCAGCAATTCAGCTGAGAGCCATTGGGATGAGGACACAGAAGCTTCCAGTCTGAGGAAACAAGACCAGCTGAGAAGATGGCCAGGTGAGGTTAGTTGTGGCTTGTTCTGGTTCTCTGATCTTCCAGTGTTCACCCCAATACCTGGCTCAGGTTTGATTTTATTAATAAGAACTTTTAAGATTCATGCTACAATGCCAGACACTCTGCCAGGAAGCAGAGTCTGTGCCCAGTGCAGGAGACATTCATCCCAGCCACCAGCCACCCCAGCCCCAGGAATCTGTCCAAGCAGTAACAGAGCTGAGGGGGCCTTGGCATCAGGTAGGAGATAAACACCACTCCACAGAGGCAGCTAACACCAAAGAACACAGGGCTGCAAGAGCCCGTCTGCCCACAGCCTAGGGAGCAACACCCTCCCCAGGAAAGGCATGGGTGTCAGAGTCTCCCTAGGCTGTGGGAAGACAGGCTCTTGCAGCCCCATGTTCTTTGGAGCCGTTAGCTGGCCTGGGTGCCCTAAAACCCTCAGAGAAAGAAAAATCTCTGCCTTCCCTCCATGTGCTGGGTTCCACTTCCATTCAGGGCTCCAGAGACCTGTACCCAGATGCCTCATGGAAAATCTTAGTGAGGGTATTTACAACCACATGTCCTCAGCCCTGGAAGACACGCAGACCTTCAGATCACCAAGTGAGAGCCAGCCTGGTCCAGGAGCAAGGCTGTGGATTTCAGAAACATCCCAGCTTGGTATTTGAACTCTCTGCAATGTGACGCTTCTTTGTTTCATCCTCTGTGGAGGACGGATGGTCAGATTGTTAGTGGCCTCTAAATGGAGACCCAGAAACACAGGCCTGTTATTGGGTGGGGTTTCGTGGATGTGGCCTCCTAATGGGAGTTTAAATCTCTGGGTGTTAATTAGGGGGTGCTCTTAGCTGTACAACAAGGAAGCAGGCAGCAATCGGCTTAAAAGGTGGGCTGTAGGGGAGTTCACCTGCAACCCAAGCCTGACCCCTGTGGCGCTGTGGGGCCAATCTGCCCTTCTGTCCCTGGGAAGAGTCCCCAGAACAATTCTTAGGTGGCTAATTTGCTAGAGGAACAGAGCTCAGTGTAGTGACTCAGGTGGCCACAACTCAAAGCAGCAGGGGGACTTGGAGCAACTACATCCAGAGGACAAGGCAAAGGATGGAGTGTTTGGTCCCATGGAAACCAGGACTCAGCTTCCAATATAGTAACACAGGACATGCTTCTTCCCTCCAGCAGTTCATCGCGAGGTCATGTGTGCGATGGTGCCCGCGGACAAGCTCCTTGGAGACTGTCTTAGTTACCTTTCTTATTGCTGTGATAAAACACCCTGACAGATGCAGCTCAAGGGAGAAAGGGCTTATTCCAGCTCACAGTTGGAGACTACAGTCCATCATGGCAGGGCGTGAAAACCGCAGGGGCTTGAAGCAGCTGCTGATACCGCTCCTAAGCTCAGCACACAGAGAGCCACAGATGGACACTACGGTTCGGTTTTATTTCTCCATTAATACTGCCCAGGACCCTAGCCAGGGAATGGTACCACCCACAGTGGGCAAGTCTAGCCACCTCAAATAAACTTACCAAGTTAGTCCCACATAGGCATGCCAAGAAGCCCATCTCTGAGGCCATTCTAGAAAGCTGAAGGGATACACTGTCTCAGAGACTGAGGGCCTAGGGCTTCTGCAGGGGCCGTGAGGTGAGGGCAGGGCCTGTGTTTTTACTTTTCTGTTGCTGTGATAAAATGCCATGACCAAGGCAATTTGTAGAAGAAAGCGTTGTTAGGTTTACAGTTCCAGAGGGAGTGCCCATAATTGTGGGGGTGGGGTGGGGGGGGGTGGAGGCTTGGCATCAGGCAACTGCAGCAGGAAGCTCGTCTTCAAATCCAAACAGGAAGCAGAGAGCAAATTGAAAGTGGGGAGAGGCTGTACACTCTCAAAGCACCGCCCCTGCCCCAACGCCATGATATACCTTTTCTAGTAAGACTCCACCTCATAAAGGTTCCATAACCTCCCCCAAACAGCGCCACTAACTGAGGACCTAGTATTCAAATACTGGAGCCCATGAGGGACATTTCTCATTCAGACTCCCACAGGGCCCATAGTTCAAGCACTTCTGTCTGCCCTTCCCTGTACCCGACTGTCAGGCTCCCAGAAGAAAGCCATGCACACTGTTGTGCTTAGATAGTTGGGGTCTAATGAGCCATCCTCATTGGGGAATGATGGGAAATACCCCCAACCCAGAGTTCATACAGCTTATCAAGGAGCCCTTTCTCGGAGGAGGAGTATCTGGAGGCTGTGCTGACTGCTGCAATTCTCTACCTCCATTATCATTGGATGCCATTCTCCAGGTAGAGGGTTGTATCCTTGGGTGTGACCCACACCTCCCCAGCTGAGAAAACCCAGCTACCTGACCAGAGTCTGACCCCTAAGACCTTCCTTGAAGGAGACTTGGCATGTAAGTGTGGCTTGCAGACATGGGGAAGAACCAGGCTGTGGAAGGACAAGTCTCAACTGGTAGGCATCTGGCACACTTAGACGTCACCTCATATGGACTCTGGAGAGCTCAGGCAAGAGGAAGGCACATGAGGGCTGAGGAATTCCCTCAGACTCCTGGTGATGTTTACCTATCAATCATTTAAAGGACTCGGGTGGTGAGGTAGAGCGAGAGGGTAGAACATGATGTTCAAAGGGGACAGGGAGACAGCGCCAGGGAGATGGACTGTCTATTGGTACAGATCGCCACAGTGCAGCAGAACCAGACATCCATGCTGAACTCGGTAGCTCTCACCCACATTTTCCATACTCTGAGGGTTTAGAGACTTTAGCTGGGTATCAGTGTGGCCTCGGGCTGCTCTGTCATTAGAAAGATATAAAGGAACCGAGGCAGGGACAGGAGTGGGGAGGCCCTGGGTGAAACAGGCAGGGAGTGAGCTGAGTGGTTGCAGGAGCAAGGGGTTCAGGAATGCCCCCACAAGCAACCTTTGATGGCATTAAGCCAAGGGAACTGAGTGATCCTGGCATCTGATCTCAGGTGATCTCCTCTAGAGTCTCTCAGGGCTGCAGAATCCTGGGTTGGAGAGCACTCAACAGTGCTCCCTCCCTGCATCTCTACCGAATCGCTGGCAAGTTTCTGCTTGCTCCTCTCTTACAATGGGGAGCTCACTACCTCCTGAGACTCATGTTTGTGCACACGGCTCAGCAGACTCCCAATCTTCCCTCTGCTGAGCTGGGATCCACTCCTTTACTCCTTCCTTGCCGGATCCTGATTTCATCATTTGGAGTGATACAGAGTAAGTTTAAATGTGTGTGGTATGTGTGTGTATATGTATGAACATGAGAACATGGGTACGTGGACACATGTGTACTTGTGTATATGGAGACGTTAGGCATCTTCTCCGTCTTATTTTTTATTACATTAATACATTTTACATTAATAATTTAGTGTGTGTGTGTGTATGTGTGTGTGTGTGTGTGTGTG
>CABHPH010163282.1:5512-45712 GCA_902168325.1 Peromyscus nudipes | reverse complement strand
ATGTGGAAAAACGTATAGCTTGACTGGGAGTGGTCAGGGGATCCTGAACTGTATAAAGCTGAGAAAACCAGCTGAACATTCGCTAGCATTCATGCCTCTCTCCTTCCTGACTGTTGATACAATGTGACCAATGGCTTCAAGCTCCTTGACTTCCTCACCATGGTGTACAAGGGACAGTGGTACCTTGAACTGCTGAGTGGGAACAAACCCTTCTCCATTAAGTCGCTCTGTCAGTACATTCTGTTATGACAAGGGCAGAGAGAAGCTAAGACAGCATCTGTTGTGGTTTTCATTTCACTTGAGCGTTTTTTTAGTACCTGGATCTTAGAGATTTCAAGTTTCTCCCATCTCCCTGCTGTGGCTTTGATAGAGGATGGAATTGTTGGGGTTTCCTTGAAGCTTACTGAGATTTAAAAACAGCTACTGTACATTCTCTATCTGAGGGAGTGGAGAGATGGCTCAGCCATTAACAGCGCTGGCTGCTCTTCTAGAGGTCCTGAGTTCAATTCCCAGCACCCACATGGTGGCTCACAACTGTCTGTAACTGTGGTCCTATGGGATCTGATGCCCTCTTCTGGTGTGCAGAGGTACATGGAGACAAAACATTCATAAAATAAATGAATCTTAACAACAAAAACTGCTGCCTGAGATTTCAGGTGTCAGTTACTCGGTGGCCAGTTTCGGGTGTCCATTAGCTGAGGTCATGACTCCTTTAAAGTTTGTGTTTGTTGGCGTAACAAGACACTGCACGTTGAAGGTTTGATAGCGTCTCTTTTGTCGCCAGGCTCTTGCCGCTTTTGGGTTTTTCTCTAAGGTGGTGGTCACTGCTGAAGCTTCAGCAGTAGATGGCGCTCTAAGCCCAGACTGGCCACCAGTCTGCTGTTACTGCATTGCCCTGTTTTCACACTAGAGGTCTTCCCAAGTCCAGGCAGCTTACACATCAGTTGCTGGAATTGCTGCACAGGATGACCTGCTGGGGTGCCTTCCAAGTGTAGTCCATCCCCACAAGCCTCTGCTTGGCTCCAGGGGAGGTGCAGAAGCCTCATAGTCCCTGGCCCCAGAACTGGTTTCACCACAGAGAGCCCACCTCTAGGCGCTAAGGCAATCACCTGTGCCTACCTTCCTCTTCCCGTCTGATGTGGACTGGGCTCTATTTTGCTGCCTGGGTTTGAGGGGCCTGAGCTCTAAGCCCGTTGCTTGATCATAATTCCCCCTCTTTCTCTCAAGCACAGCTGTCTCTCTCTGTGCCGTGCTTACGTGAATTTGCGGCAGAGGTCGCTCTTAGGCAGCTCTTCCTGTACTTTTTAACACTCCTTAAAAAGATAACTTGCTTTATGTATATGTTGACTATACACAATGGGTTTCACATGGCATGTTCACATATGTGTGTATTTTTATCATACTCACACCTATTAACCTCTGGTCTCTGCTTCCATTCCTGCTAAGTGCCTCCCTCATTCCAACAACTCCCCCTTCTAGTTTTTTGTTTGTTTGTTATTTTTCTCAATGATCCAGTGAGTTTATTAGGGTTGTGTGGGGGAGGGGCGTTACCCGAGCATGGGCTCCTCACCAGTGGATACACCACTGGATCAGATTTTGGTGCCATCTTGTCCTGCCTTTCTATTGGGGGGGCGGTAATATTTGGTCATTTTCTTTTAGAAAGGCTTTATTTTTATTTTTAATAATGTATATATGTATGCAAGGTGGACGTTTGCGCGTATGAGTGCAGATGCCGGGGGAGGCCAGAAGAGGGCATCATGTTCCCTGGAGCTGAGGTTACTGGCATTTGTAAACTGCCCTGTATGGATGCTGGGAACTGAATTTGGGTTCTCCGAAAGAGCAGCAGTCCTCTGACCTGCTGGACATCATCTCTCCAGCCCCTGCTTTGCCATTTTCAATGTACAAACTTTGCATTTCTTTTGCCAATTTTATTTTTAAGTGTTTTATTATTTTTGCGTCATTTTTAACAAGACTTTTTCTTGTTTTCATCTTCAGGTTGTCCATAGCTGGTCCATAAAGCATAATAGATTTATGTGTTTCTACAACATAGCTAAACAATCTGTCTTTTTGATCCTTGTTATTGATGGTTGTTATTGGCTCTTCAGGATTTTCTCTTCAGAGTGCAGCTGCTCATATCTGCGCTCAGTGTTTTGCGGTTCTGGTTTTAGTTTGAAGTAATTCTTATTCTCCTTTTGTTGCCTGGCTTCCTAAAGATCAAGCTATATGTTTCAGAGCAGAGCGATCAGCTAGTGTTGGTCCGCAGTCATCATCAAAACTCCCAAGGTTGTAAGGCTTCCATCTGTGAATTTGCATTTGGTTCAGGAAATGGATTTCTGGTTTGAGAAGCTGTCAAGTCTGAAGTGACTTTTCCTTCTCTTAAAAAATATTTGCAGCCGGGCGGTGGTGGTGCACGCCTTTAATCCCAGCACTCGGGAGGTAGAGAGAGCGGATCTCTGTGAGTTCGAGGCCAGCCTGGGCTACCAAGTGAGTTCCAGGAAAGGTGCAAAGCTACACAGAGAAACCCTGTCTCGAAAAACCAAAAAAAAAAAAAAAAAAGAAAGAAAAAATTTGCTTAGTTTTAATTATAACCTTAATTATAAAAGAAAACGTTCCAGATCACCACTAGACAGAAGCTGCTGGTGTGGGACAGGGGAGGGGCTGGGGGAGGGGCAGTAAATTTTTGACCCGCCCGCACTTTAACTCCAAATCACACTGTTGCCCTTGTTTGCTGCTGGTCTTCAAGGTCAGCTCCACACTCTGAAGGTGAAGGTAGAGGGCACCGTGAGAGTGAACACAATGCCATGGCACCCCGGTTCCACCCAGAGGCCAGTGTGCTTTTTTGTGTAGGTAGCTATGGGGCCCTCAATTTCCTAAGCCCTAAAAACAGCAGCTTTGACAATAACATCAGGGTGTGATTTTTCCGGAAAGGTGTTGCTGTCTCTGCCTGTCGGCAGGTGGAAGAGAGCCTGGCCACACTTACTTATCCACTTCCTACATCCAGGCTCGGCTGATTCCACAGCAGCCCGGTGAGGATGGTGATGTCTGGCTCTGCTTTACAGATGGGAAAGCTGAGGCCTGCAAAAAACGAACTGCTGAGCTTTAGGGTGCCGGCTGACTCAAACCCAGAGGCTGGCTGTAGAGCTGGTTCACTAACCAGCGTGTCACATTCCTGCATTCCCATCTCTGGCCTGGCGGTTAATGATCAACTCCCTCCCGTAGCATTCTGTTTTCCTCAGAGAGCTTTTTGGGGGCGCTTCTCCCCGTTTCTGTCACACCGTGCAAACCACCAGTCCTCACGCTCCCTGCTGAAATGGAAACACCAGTTCTAACTGTCCCTTAAGCAAGTGACAATTTATAACACCTAAAAAGAGTTTGAAATCCAGGAATCACTGTTGAGTAGGACAATTCCATGCATCCAGCTGGCTGGACCAGCCTCCCTATTCCAGGGATTAGCCAGGAGCAGGGATCAAGGGCCACTGCAGTGTTAGCCTAAGGATGGAGCCTTTCCAGACTGGCAAGATGGAGTCTTTCAAGGTCAGGTTCTTCCATTAAAAAAATAAATAATTTTTTTTTTGCAAGTGCTCGTGTGTGTGTGTGTGTGTGTGTGTGTGTGTGTGTGTCCCCGTCCTCACGTGCTCAAGTGCACATGTGTACAGATCAGGACAACTTTGCATGAACTGACTGTCTCATTCTACCATGTGGGACCCAGGAGTTGTAGGACTCGGTTCCTCTTCTGGTTTGCTTTTCAGTGAGACTTGAAATGGGACGCCATTCGGTGTGTCCACTGTCACTCCGTGGTCTAAAGCCTTGAAGACGACTGGGTTTTCTTTAGTCACCAGTACCTGAAACGGGAACGAGGAAGTCCGTCAAAGCTGACCAGATGCGATAACAGAAATAAATAAATAAAGCTTCTGGTTGATTCTCATTCACACAGGTCTCCAACTCAGTAAGAATGTGAGCACACTCCAGGGCAGGTCCCGTGCCTGGTAGACAGCAAACACGAAACAGACTCCATGGCTTTTTGTATATGCCTTTTGCTTTGCTTTGGTATTTTCTGTCTTACTGGTTTTCTCTTTGTTTCTTCCTTCCTTCCTTCCTTCCTTCCTTCCTTCCTTCCTTCCTTCCTCCCTCCCTTCCTTCCTTCCTTCTTCCCTTCCTTCCTTCCTTCCTTCTTCCCTCCCTCCCTCCCTTCCTTCCTTCCTTCCTTCCTTCCTTCCTTCCTTCCTTCCTTCCTTCCTTCCTTTCTTTTCAAGAGAATGAAGGAGAGGTTGGGTGGGTATGGAGATGGGGGGTGATATGGGACACATTGCAAAAGGGAAAGAACATGATTAAGATGTATTGTATGTAAAAAATTTAATGTTTTAAATGGTGGTGGTGGGGGGGACAAAAGGCCAGGTCCGATGGACAAATGAGGCATTCCGTGCAGTGATGGCTGAAGAAGACACAGCTTAAGGAATGTGAATCCCAGAGTCCTTTGCTTGTGGGAGTAAGCCCTGTGGTTTATAGCAGACAGGCCAGGCTGTTTCGTTTAACTCTGTCTCCAGTGTGTCTGTTCAAATAGCAGAGGCTGGAAAGCTACCAGCTATGCGTTTTAGACTCCCTGACAGCTAAGCGTCCTGGCTGACATGAATTCCCACCATTTGTGTAGGAGCATATGAAAACTGAAAGGCAGTATTGGACAGGACTGTCCTCTGAGCTAAACCGCCACCATCTATCTGAGTTCAGCTGTGCCCGCCTGCAAAGGATCCCCACAGCTGGGCTTGTTGACTGTTGGCATTCCTCCACAGAAGGAGTATTCAGCCATGCCTCTCATCCAGGTGTATCCAGCTCTGCCCTACTTGCCCAGGGCCTCGGGGAGGGGCTAGAAGTATATAGGGAGGAAGGATTAGGGAGGGGGCTCCATTTGTGCCTCCTTGAAGAAGTCATCATCCATGCTGAGTGTAGACATTCTGGTGTGGCTACTTTAAGACCATCCACACCCCTGCCCATAACCCCAGTGCTCAATAAGTAAGCCTAAAATGCATGGGTTCCCCAAGTGAACGTTGGAGGTATCATACCTCAGTTTGCTGTTGGACCTTTGGAGGAGGAGTAGACACTGTCCCCCAAGGGAGGGTATTTTAGCAATAGGTGGGCATCAGATAGGGCTGTCTTCCTGCTCTTCGGGCTATTTTCTGATGAGAAGGAAGGCTGTCATCTCATGTCTGGGCACCGGTTCCCGGGATGTTGAGAGTTGATCACGGCACAGCTGGAATCTGTAATGCCCTTTTGCAAGTTTTGTGGGCTTGGGGAATCCGTCATGGTGGTGATAGCAGCAATGGTTCTGTGTTCTTCTGTTTGGTAGCCCCAGGGGTGGTGTTTCCTTGGGAGGCTGCTGTGGTGGGAGCCAATCCTGAGGATTGAGTCCCAAATCTAATCCCTGGCATCCCCAAAGGTTCTATAAACGTCGAATTTCCTGCATATTCATGTCTGCTGAAATGACATGAATCATATGGACTCCTGTATCAACTCATCGCATGTATAGCATGAGAGAACAGGAGAAGATTTCAGGTGCATTTGATTTAGTACGTGTGGAAGTTGCATGTCTATGTGTGTTATGGAATTAGTGTGTTAAATCTGCGACTTCACAGGCATTTAGTCTTGGACTGTCTCAAATATGCTAGGTGTTATTGTTAACACCCACCATCAACTTAACCCAGCCAGTCTGGGAAGAGGCCAAGTAAGGAATTGCCCCCATTAGACTGGCCTGGGGGCATATGTCCTGGTCACTTCTTTGTCAGCTTGACCAAAGTTCTCCTAAGAGGAACCTCAGCTGAAAAATATCTCCACCACAGTGTCTGTAGGCAGGTCTGTAGGGACATTTTCTTAAGAATAATTGATGTGGGAGAGTCTGGTTCCCTGGAAGCAGTGCACCCTCTGAGCAGATGCTCCTTGGTTCTGTAGGGAAGCGAGCTGATAGAGCAAGCCAATAAGCAGCACTCCCCTATGACCTCTGCCTCCATTCCTGCCTTGCTTCCCCTGATGATGGACTAAAAGCTCTAAGGAGAAATAAACCCTTTCCTCCCTGAGTTTCAGTTATGATCTTTATCCCATCAATAGAAAGCTGACTAAGACAATATGTCTGTGGGGCATTTTCTTGATTGCTAATTGACGTAGGAGGTCCCTGTGGGGAGCCCCAAAACAGCTTGACCACACAGCTGCCATGACAGGCTTAGAGGTACAGATACAGCTTCTGGCAAGCAACACCTGGACCTAGCCATAAGCTGACCCCACCCAGTGGGACCTGCATCTAAGAGGAAATACCTGACATTCCAAACATTCCCTATAACCCTAGACAAAAGTCAGCCAAGCAGGGTCCTGAACCCTGGAAATACCCTTACCTCAACCTCTGCTATGATAAACCCCACCCTGCCTGGGCTCTGGGCTCTCTGCTCTCACCGATGTGTTGGACAGACAGACAGACCAAGCCCCGGAGCTTGAAGATAATAAAGGCTCTTTGCTTTTACATATGGGATTCTGTCTCCATGGTGGTCTTTTGGGGGTCCCTGTGATCTGGGCATAACAGTCCCAGCCCACTGTGGGCAGCGTCATGCCTGCACTAACGGGCCTAGGCTGTACAAAGAAGGCAGCTGAGCAAACCAGAGAGCACAAGCCAGTAAGCAGGGTTCCTCTGCAGTCTCTGCATTAATTCCTGCCTCCAGGCTCCTGCCCTGACTTCCCTCAGTGACCGACTGTGACCTGGTAGTCCTAAGAAGAAATAAACCCTTTCCTCTCCAGGTTGATTTTTAGTCATGGTGTTTAACAACAGACACCAGGTTGAAAGACTAGGTAAATAACGTTGGTGTTTATGGAGATGGCAAAAATTGGGCCAGTCGTTCACAAATCCTGAATGTAGGCTGGCTCTGCTGTAGGGACAAAGGACTCTTGCTTTTACCAGTTGAGGAGGGTGGGCGTAGAACAGACAGTGCGTTTTAGAAGGCGGGATATTCGAGCACAGAACCAATAGTATTTGAGGAGGATTTCTGTGCGACATCAGAAGTGGCTGAAGGAAGGAGGTGAGGAAGGAGTGAGATCAGTGGCTCGCATATAACATCGTCTGTGTTGTGTCCACTGAATCCTCCTACTGACACCTGACACCTGTATTTCCAGGTTGATCTTACAAATGGGTAAAGTGGGGCTTCAAAGAGGCTGTGAAAAGTCACACAGCTAAGCGTCTGTACAGGAGTTCATATGACTTCAAAGTTCCTCTATTTGAATCTCCTGCCGACCTCCTTCCTGAAGCCCATTATTGGAGCCTTTGACATGACTGCTGAAGAGAAGGGCTGAGCTCCACTACAGAGGAGAGGTGCTTAAGCGACTCCCGTAGCATCCTAGCCACAGCAGGTCCCCCAGCTCTCTGATAAGCCTGACTCACCTTGAGATTTCGGAGTCTGGCTGGAATTTATAATTAGCGCGGCATTAATTATTGAAAGTCCTTCTTCGGCATTTTTTAAACATACTTGGCAGCTCCTCAGTCCATAATGTTGCTCTAGAAGTGAGGTTCTGACATCTAGATATTTTAGGTATAAAAATAGCACAGTTAAAATGATACAGAATGCCAAGCAATGCCTGCACTTAGTTCCCATGGTAAAGTCAATTTGCCTCCAATTTCCAACACTCAGAGGTCTGTGTGGAGCAAGGAAAAGATAAATGCAAGAGATTTAGCAAGACCGTGCCCTCTCTTCTCACTCCGTATCTTCATGCAAAGTACTGTACCAGGCTGGGTTGGAAGTGGGGATGGCCAATGACCAATGTTTTTACAGACTTAAATTTTCAATTTTAGGATAAATCATCAATTTCATAGCTACTTTTCTGGAAGAGCAGATAATCTTTTTGGGAACCTTCATTCAATGAATATCTTTTTTTAAATTGTTTAAACATAAAGTATATGCATTTTAGAAGCCAGAAAACACACGTCTTCTTTTTTAAAAAAAATAGCTCCTCACAGTCTACTTGTGTTCAGGGTAGCTGACAGTGTGCATTGCTCACAATGAAAGGAAAATGGCTTAAGTTCCTGAAGTGTAGAAAGAGGACTGAGGACATGGGACAATACAGTGACATTGATAGTAGGTAGCAAGAGGTGTATTCAGTACAAGCAAATTTCTCTCTCCCTATATATATATATATAGTGTGTGTGTGTGTGTGTGTATACAAGTGCTCTCAGCTATGTGTTTGTGTAGGTGTAAGCCAAAGGTTGATATCGGGTATCTTACTTGATCATTCCCCACTTTATTTTTTGAGACAAGGCCTCACTGAACTTTGTCATTTGGTCTAGACTGGCTGCTCAGCCAGCCCTCCCCATTCACCTGTCTTAGTTTCTGGAATTAAAATTGCATGGCCACGCCCAGCTTTTGTGTGGGCCCGGGGATGTGAACTTGGGTCCTCATATCCGCACAGCAAACATTGTGCCTTCTGATCCATCTTTTGAGTCCCACAAGTGAGAGCCTGGCCCTGCCCTGTGGTCCCTGGGTTCTTCTTGTGGCTGGGAAGCTGGAGGCCCATCTCCAGTGGTGGGAATGCAGATAGGGTTAATTGACTTCTTACATCTCAAGAGTAGAATGAAGATCGTTTTACTCGAGATGACCTCTGGGGAGTTTTACAGTTCTGGAGTGCCTAAGACCTCAAGCAACAGAAAATAAGAAATGTCCAGACCCATTTGTAGGAAAATTGAAGCTCATGGGGGCTGCAGTAGTTAACAGCAAGTCCTGCTCTTGCAGAGGACCTGAGGTCAGTTTCCAGCACCCAGGTGAGATGAGTCACAACTGCCTGTAACTCCAGCTCCAGGAAATTCAGTGACTTCCTCTAGCCTCTGTGGGTACTGCATAAGCCCACACATAGATACACAAACATACATACACTTTGAATGAATCTTGTTTGTTTGTTTTTGTTTTTTGTTTTTTGTTTTGGTTTTTTGGTTTTTCGAGACAGGGTTTCTCTGTGTAGCTTTGCACCTTTCCTGGATCTCGCTCTGTAGACCAGGCTGGCCTCGAATTCACAGAGATCCACCTGCCTCTGCCTCCCGAGTGCTGGGATTAAAGGCGTGCGCCACCACTGCCTGACTTTTGGTTTGGTTTTTTGAGACAGGGTTTCTCTGTGTAGCCCTGGCTGTCCTAGATCTCACTCTGTAGACCAGGCTGGCTTTAAACTCCTTTCTAAAAAGAAATTTTAAGTTAAATCTGTGGTAGTCTCCCCTAACATGCACGTTCTGCTTCTGAAGTATTGGCCAAGTGTGGTCAAAAGAGCGCAGTGAGGCACTTTGAGAAAAGCACATTTGCATAAGCTGTATATAGTGTATTATAATTTTTTACCATTAAATTCTACAATTAATATTATGCTCTGCCTAATTTATGAATTAAACTTTTCATAGATTTGCATGCTCAGAAAATCAAATGAAGCCAGGCGGTGGTGGCGCATGCCTTTAATCCCAGCACTTGGGAGACAGAGGCAGTTAAGACCAGCCTGATCTACAGAGTGAGTTCCAGGACAGCCAAGGCTACACAGGGAAACCCTGTCTCAAAAAACAAAAACAAAACCCAGAAACCAGAAAGCAAAACAACAATAACAAAAAACATCACATGAAGGGCAAACATTGTACTTGTTAATTCCTTTACCTTCAGCCATTAGACCCTTTTTATATCACTGGGATAGAACAGACAGGACTCTAGTTAAAACTGGTTTCTGACATGTGCTTCTAAGCCAGGTCATCTATTTTCTTTTATAGGAAGACTAGTATGTGAGGAATATGATAAGCAAGTGTTTTTTAAGATCTATAAATGCACCAGGGAAAGATATTTTTATTTTCTTGAGTATACTGTTGAGTTCTAAGACCTAACAAAGCATTTTTTCAGTGAATCAAATCAATATATAGATGTCTCCTGTCTTGTTCCTCTCTGGATATTAGGCTTTAGTGCCCTAAGCATAGGAAGCCACTTTAATATTGTGTGGGGGCTGGCGAGATGGCTCAGCGGTTAAGAGCTGTTCTGGAGGACCTGAGTTCAGTTCCCAGCACCCACATGGCAGCTCACAACTGCCGGTAACTCCAGCTCAAGGGTCCAACACCCTCACACAGACTCACATGCAGGCAAAACACCAATACACATATTAAGGGAAAAAAATAGCATACAAGAGACGCACATACACACACATACAAAGACACATCAAAATCAGGAGTATAAAAACCCATCCCCTTCCCTCCTTCCTTCCTTCCTTCCTTCCTTCCTTCCTTCCTTCCTTTCTTTCTTTCTTTTCTTTCTTTTTTTTCCCAAGACCGGGTTTCCCTTTTTTACTTTTGTTTCCTTTCTTTTTTCTCCCAAGACAGGGTTTCCCTGTGTAGTTTTGGTGCCTGTCCTGGATCTCGCTCTGTAGACCAGGCTGGTCTCGAACTCACAGAAATCCACCTGGCTCTGCCTCCTGAGTGCTGGGATTAAAGGCGTGCACCACCACTACCACCACCACCACCACTGGGTTCTCCAGCTTCATTTCTTCACGGGTTTCCACCTCCCTTTATTTTTTTGTTTTGTTTTGAGACAGAGACTCGTGTATTCCTGGCCAACCTGGAACCACATGTGTTAGACCAGCCTGGGTTTGAACTCATGGAGAGGTGCTGAGATTACAGGCCTATACTATCCCACCTGGTCTATATGTTCCTTCCCTCTCTCTTAAAGAAAGAGTTTCACTGTGTTGACTAGGCTGGCCTCAAACTCACGCAGTTCACTTGCCTCTGACTCCCGTGTGCTAGGGTGAAAGGTATGAGCCACCATGCCCAGCTTTGTTTCTTCTCATTCCATTTGAGTAGGAGCTTCTCCCTAGAGCAGCAGCCACCATAACCAAAGCAGATAGCAAGTGACATATAAATATATATATAATATATAATATATATATATTTATATATAGGCTGTAAGATGTTGAGCAGCAGCCCTACTGATCACAAAGTACCCTGGTGTCTAATAGCACAGAGCTGACCTCAGACCTATATCAGTAAGAGGAAGCAGGAAGCTGCTGTGGGATGGTCTGTATGTCAAACATGTTGCTTATTGGTCAATAAATAAAACACTGATTGGCCAGTGGTCAGGCAGGAAGAAGTATAGGCGGGACAAGGAGGAGAGAATTCTGGGACGTGGAAGGCTGAGGAGACACTGCCAGCCGCCACCATGACAAGCAGCATGTGACGATGCCGGTAAGCCACGAGCCATGTGGCAAGGTATAGATTTATAGAAATGGATTAATTTAAGATATAAGAACAGTTAGCAAGAAGCCTGCCACGGCCATACAGTTTGTAAGCAATATAAGTCTCTGTGTTTACTTGGTTGGGTCTGAGCGGCTGTGGGACTGGCAGGTGAGAGAGATTTGTCCTGACTGTGGGCCTGGCAGGAAAACTCTAGCTACAGAAAGCAATCACTTTTTTCCCCCCAAGACAGGGTTTCTCTGTGTAACAGTCCTGGCTGTCCTGGATCTCGCTCTGTAGCCCAGGCTGGGCTCGAACTCACAGAGATCCACCTGTCTCTGCCTCCCAGGTGCTGGGATTAAAGGCACCGCCACCACCACCCGGCCCGGAAGCAATCACTTAAGGAGAATGAAAACCACATTACATGTCAAGAATTATGGTTTTTATTTTTATTTTTTGAATCCATATTGGTGCTTGGAGAGATGGCTCAGCAGTTAAGAGCTCTTCCTGCTCTTGTAGATTAACCCAAGTTTGGTTCCGAGCACCCAAATGGCAGGTCACAACCACCTGTAACTCCAGTTCCAGGGCCTCTGATGGCTTCTTCTGACTTCTGTGGACACTAGGCACACACATGGTGTGTGTACATAGATTGGGGGGGGAGACACTCATACACACACACATATAAAATATATATGTAATAGATATACATAATATAATGTGGGCTTAAATATTTAGATATATATGTGTGTGTATATATATATAATATATATATAATATATATAAAATCTTTAAAAATACAAGTTAAAAAACACCTTTAATCCCAGCACTCAGGAGGCGCAGGCAGAGGTTATGTCAGATGTAGAGGCCAGCCTGGTCTACAGAGTCAGGGCTACACAGAGAAACCCTGTATTAAAAAAACCAAACTAAACCAACAAAACCCCTCCATATCCTTCCTATAAAAGGGAAAATACAAAGGAATCCATGCTTAGGTGAGAGCTGTAAAGCTGCTGAACCCCAGAAACAACAAGATCTTTAGAATCAGCCACAGAGAAAGCGGAATGAAAATGATGTCACTGTCCTTTGCAGCAACTAGGACACCAGAAGCCAGTGGGAGAGCCTCTCCAAAAAGCTGAGAGGGGTCTGGAACTGTGTCATGTTCATGGAGTCCTTGCACAAGGTGCACAAAGCCCTGGCTCTGTCCCCAGCACAAAACTGTGCATAATGATGCACACCCCTAATCTCTGCACTCCTGAGGTAGAGGCAGCAGATCCGAAGTTCAAGGTCATTCTCTGCTAGGGTATCAGAGGCCAGCCTGGGATGCATGAGCTCCTGCCTCAGAAAACAATTGCTTAGAGAGAATAACTGCCACCCCCAGAATTCCATATCCAGAAAAAATACCTTCCAAGACAAAAGTAACAATTTACATATAAACAGGAAATACATTTACTATCAGTTACAATGAAATACAATTAAGGAAGAAAACAATCCAACAGATGGTCTAAAGAAAAAGGATTAAAATAATGTTTTATAGAAGTGTGTATATAATTCCAAATAAATATTACTTGTGTAAAATACTTTTTGCTTTATGGCATTAATAAGAAGCTAATACTGAAATACTGTTCTGCATAGGAACATAGTTGATTGAGAATAAAAAATATTCAAAGGTCCTTAATTGTTCTGGCAAAGGTCAAGAATAGTGATTTTCAATTTGTGGGTCGCGACCCCTTTGGAGGTCACATATCAGATATCTTGCATATCAGATATTTACATTACAATTCATAACAGTAGCAAAATTACAGCTACGAAGTAGAAGCAAGATAACTTTATGGTTGGGGGTCACCCCAACATGAGGAACTGCATTAAAGGGTCACAGCATTAGGAAGGTTGAGAACCACTGGTCAAGAAACTATTTAATTTTAGACTCAGTTTAGATAAGTGATCATAGTAACATTACAAAGAAGATTAATAAAGTATGTAAATTCGATCAACTAGAGATAAGGGAAAAAATACAATCAACTTCTCCAAAGATCAGGGTCAGAGAAAAAAAAAATCCTTGAAAATACAGAACAGGTAGGAACAGAAGGGTGAGAGGGTAGAAAAAAGACGGCTGAAGAGAATCGAACTAAGCATAGGTGTTTTGTCAAATTAGATTTTCCAAATGTGTTATTTTGAGTCGTAGCATATAGATATGGCCAAATTGAAAGTAAAAGAAGGAGAAAAATTACCCAGGAGAAACATTAACCAGGGCGGTCTGGTGTAGTCACACCAGCATAATCATCACTGTGAACCAAATGTTATTAAAGATAGACAGCATCAATGTGTCACATTCCAAATTCACCAGGAAGACACATCATTCTAAAACTGTATGTTTTTAATGAAGTAGCCTCAAACTTATAGACCCAAAATTGAGAGGACCTGGGGAAACAGATTCCCACCCCCATCCCCCAGCAGGGACTACTATTCAGTGATCTGTGAGTCTAGCAGATCATACAGGGGAAGGGACAAATCTGGCCAAACACCTGTTGATGGCTCGGCAGGCAAAGTGCTTCCCACCATTCTAGCAAATGAATAAACCGGCATGCCTCAGTGTGCCGGAGGAGGGCAGCCCACCACAGGGAGGCCTGCCAGGTGAACTCTGTGATTTTTCTGTGGTGGGTTTGCAAATCAGTAGGGCTTTCACAACATTTAAAAATTACGTTTATTTATTTGTGTGTGATGTGGATGCACACATGGCATGCCATGGAGGTCTGAGGACACCTTGGGGGAATCCTCTCCTTCCACCATATGGGCCCTAGGAATTGAACTCGGGTTGCTAGAATGGTGGGGAGCATATAAAGAACAAATAAGTATCACAATAAAGATATTTTAAAACTACATTTGTGTGTGTGTGTGAGAGAGAGAGACAGAGACAGAGACAGAGAGACAGAGAGGGAGATGTGGTGGCCCTCAGAGGCTTCCTAGTGAGACCTTACTCAGGGTCCAAGAGTCTGGGCTTGCTTTACCCAGCAGGGCTGCATAACGGGATGATTTGGCCACCGTACCAGGTATTTTAAAAGGTCTACATTGGCTGTACAGTGTGCTTTGATCTTGCAAGGGGGAGGTCTTTTGCCTCTCCCCTTGGCATATTATAAAAAGCCCTTTTGAATAAAGGACTGGGCAGTTGGTTATTGATCCAGGGCCCTCCCGAAGCTATCCTGTGTCTTTGTCTTTCTTACTGTCTCTTTTTATCTTTCTGTCATTTCCTCATTCCTCTGTCCTCCACCCAATAACCCTTCGAAAGGTGGGTGCAGGTCAAAGGTGGACTCTGGCAGACTCCCACAGAGAGAGAATGTGTGCATGCTTAATCCATATAATCTGGAGACTGGATAGATGGCTCAGTCAGTCAAGTGAAGTATGAGGACCTGAGTTCGAATCTCTAGAGATAGGACCAGCAAGATGTAGAGTAAAGGTGAGTAAAGTTGGGGGAGCAAGTAAGGGTGCTGGCTGTGTAAACCTGATGATTCAGGTTGGCTCCCTGGGAACCGTGTAAAGACAGAAGGAGAAAGCTGACTTACAGAGCTGTCCTATGACCTTCACACACATACCTGAGGCATACACAGACATGCACACATAAGGTGATAGTTTTTCAAGTCAGGTACAGTGGCAAGTGCCCATAATTCCATTGCTGGGAAAATGAAAACAGGGATTCCTGTCCACCTAGTCTAGCCAACTGGTAAGGTCTAGGTTCAGTGAGAGATCCTTTCTCAAAATATAAAATAGAGGGAGATAAGCTGGTGGAACGCCTAGTGTGCATGAAGCCCTGGGTTTCATTCTACCCCATAAGTCAAGCATGGTGACACACACCGGTACTTTCAGCACTCAGGAGATAGAGGCAGGGCTGTCAGGAGTTCATAGTGCTGCATAGTGAATTTGAGGATCGCCTGGAGTACTGTCTCAAAACCAAACAAAAACTAAGGTGGGGAGTAACTGAGAAAGATGCCTAACATCAATTTCTGCTCACACACATGAGCATACATCCCCTCCAAATAAAAGTACAAAAGAATCTTCATCTAAGTGTTCGATAATATGCAGATGTAGATTCTCGTGCACACATGAAACATTTACGAACATCGATTAAGAGCCTGGCCAGAAAGCACGATTCAACCATTACTGATCTGAGGGAATTGGGTACTATGCAGACCGCATTTTCTAACTGCATCGAAGTTAATCTAAATGCCAATAATATGATAGATGAGATTCATAAAATTAACTTTGAAAAGTAAAATACAGACTCTAGTAATCATGGGTCAAAGCAGAAGTCACAGTTGACATTCTTGAGGAGTGCTCAGGAGAATCCCAGGCCTTGTGCATTCTGGGCAGTGAGCTATACCTCCAACCCCTGTAGTTGAAGTGTGAGAACTTTAAAACATATTTTACTGTGATCTCACACAATGGGGAATGTTGACAAGTGGATATCCAGTTGGAGATGAATTAAGTAAAAAGTGTGTGTGTGTGTGTGTGTGTGTGTGTGTGTGAGAGAGAGAGAGAGAGAGAGAGAGACTCTCCGGTAGCCTAGACTGACTTTAAACTCATTATATAGCCAAGATGGCCTCTTGAACTAAGGATCCTTCTGCCTTCACCATGCAAGAGCTGGGGTTACAGGTGTGTGCTGCTGTGTCAAGAATCATGAAAAATCGTATACCAGTAAGTGAAAATGTAGAGAAAATTTACAAATAGAAAAAAAAATCCTGCGCTGGGAGAGCTAAATAAGCAGTCATTAAATATGTCCACGTGAAGAAAAAAGCTGTTTAGATGCTCTATGACAGCCCTCTCAAACATTCGAAGAATAGGGCTTTCCATTCTCACAGAAGGCAGGGACTATGGGTGACATCAGGAGAATGGACGGCTAAGAATCTCCCCAAAGTTACTTCTTCATAAGAGCGATTTGATTTCTGGTTTACTAGAAGACCTCACTTGAAAGCCTTCTATTTATTTCAACTGACAGAGTACCCCGGGCTTAAACCTTCTCTCACAGGTCTAGGCCAGGGTGTTTATTAAAAGAAATCCCAATGAACAAATATTAATGGCTGCCTGGTTGGATGTGTTCAGTGGTCCAGCCCATGATTAGCATGGGTGAGGCTATGGACTCAATCCCTAGAACCAAGAAGAAGGAGAAGAAATGAAGCTGTGGCTGGTTGATACTGTGGGCAACGGTTGGAGCAGATAATTAACTAAAAAGAGCAGGAAGAGAAGCTAGAAAGACATGGTGGCATGCAATGTCACCCCAGCACTGGGAGGTGGAGTCACATCATGAGTATGAGGCCATCAAGGGTGTCTTAGTTAACTTTTCTGTCACTGTGAGAAACCATCTTGACCAAGAATGACTTAGGGAAGAGTTTATTTGGAGTTATGGTTCCAGAGAGGGACGAGTCCCTCATGGAAGGGAGCCAGGACAGTTGTCCCCAGGTATGGTATCAGAAGCAGGAAGCCAGAGCTTGAACCCTCAACCACAAGCAAGAAGCAGAGAACATGAACTAGAAGTGGCATGAGGCTTTGGCTCTCAAAGGCTGGCCCCAGGGACGCACTTCCTCCAGCAAGGCTGCTCCAACTAGGCCTCTCCAAATGGTACCAAACAGGGACCGACTGCCGGGGAAGGGGGGGGGGAACGGACAGGGGGCATGTCTCATCTGAACCACCATGGTGGGCTTCATAGAGACTTTGTCTCAAGAAAAAAAGTGAGGGGAGAGGAGAGGAGAGATAGAGGAGGGAGGGAGAGAGGGAGGAGGATGAGATGTCCAAAGGGGCTTTTGAAAGGTTTCAGTGTATGCCTGGGGATTGAGGAAGCCACACGTATATGTGTAGCTGTACGCATGCTCAGGAAAATAGAAACCATCTCTAAGCTTTCAACTCTAGCTGACCTTGAGCTGCCACATAAACAGGAAGTTGGGACAGAGTATTATTGAACATAGTGATATAAACCTGTAATCCCAGAGCTTGAAAGCCTGAGGCAGGAGGACTGCAAGGTTTTGATCAGTCTGGGCCGTGTATGGAGACTGAGGCTGGGGGAAGAATGTTTCTACTATACCTCACAATATAAAGACCAGTAGATAGATGTATTGGTTCTTGGCAACTAAGAAAATCTTCATCCAAGCGTTTTTTTTTGGTCACTAAGGTAATTAAGTGAGGATTTCAGAGTCATGAACAAAAAAGGATATAGTTAATTAGTCTGAAAAAGTCATCAAGCAAACAAGTATTTGTTTGTTTGTTTGTTTGTTTGTTTGTTTTTTGAGACAGAGTTTCTCTGTGTAGCTTTGGAGCCTGTCCTGGAACTTGCTCTGTAGACCATGCTGGTATCGAACTCACAGAGATCCGCCTGGCTCTGCCTGCCGAGTGCTGGGATTAAAGGCGTGTGCCACCACTGCCTGGCTCAAGCAAACAAGTATTAACCCTGGAGGGGGCGTACAGTTTCATCGTCACAGTAACCACATTTCGTGTCCCGTATGTTTCAGCTCCAAAGGTTGTTTGCCTCACTTTATAACTTCTGCCTCCTCACTCTCCTTTGCGCTTGCCTGCTTTAGAAAAAGCATCCTTCCATTCTTTAACAATGTTTAAAATGCCCGATCTTAAAGTCTTTGTCCAGTAAGTCCAACCCTAGAGACCCCCTCAGTTTCTGTAGATTGTTTCTCCCCCCTCCCCCCACCATGGACAAGTGGCATTTCTTTCCATGTCTCACGGTTGTTTTTTTTTTTTTTTTTTTTCCCCCTCTGAGACGTGGACATTTGCTTTTCTCAGTTTTTAGCCATCATGAGTAATCTCTCTATGAACACGGATTTACAAGTTTTGTATTGATACATGCTTTTCCCTTCTGTTGGCTAAGTCCCTGGGTATTCCTGGGCATTGAAGTGTTGCGTCACATGAGGACTCTCTGTTTCCCCTGAGGAACTCATCAATGCTTCCGAAAAGGCTACACCATTTCACATTTGTGAGCAGGGTTTTCTTCAGCTTCCAGCCATCCTTAGGGATGTGAAGTGCTACATCCCCGTGGTTTGGATGTGTATTTCTGTCACGGCGAATGCTGTCAAGCATCAGCTGCCCCACTTATCAGCCACTTGTATGCCTTGTTAGGACCTTCTTCTGTTTGCTGCCACGCTTTGGTGGCACTCTAATCGTAACACCTGTGGTACAGCCACCCCTTATTTCGAGAGTGTCCCTTTCACCCTTCTCTTGCTGGACAATAAGCACCTTCTTTCCTCTTTTCATGGCTTCCAGAATAGTCTACGCGCCCAGACTTTCTTCCTCGTTGCTGGTACTCCTTTTCTGTCACCTGTGCTGGTCCTTCCCAAATCCAGGCTGTCCTGACATTCAGTTGACTCTGTCAACGTCATGGTGGAACCTCTTCTGCTCTGTCTCCCTACGTGTGCCCTTGAAGACCTCGTCCGGCTTACTGTTTTCAATACCACATTCATGCTGGAGACTCCTAACGTCGGTGTCTCCAGCTGGACCAACACCCCACCTCCCCCGATCTAGCATCCACCTCCTATTCCTCATCCCCAGTTTGATATTTAACGCGTGTCCTCCACACTGAATTCCTCACCTCCTCCTCCAAAGCTGCCCTTTCCACGTCTTTCCCTTCTCAGAAAATGTCAGCTTCTCCAGACTTCTGATTGCTTAGGCCAAAAGCTGCACCGTCATCCCGAGGTCCTCCTCCTCTCGCATCTTGGGTTCAATCTGTCAGTAAATCCTGACACTTCTGCTTTTAGAGTGTGTCCAGAATTCTCAGCTCTGAGACACCATGAGTTCGCCATTAAAAACAGCATGCACACTGTGTGCGTGCACATGCGAGCATGTACCTGCATTGGCACGCAGAGGCTAAGGGAGGACGTCGGTTGTTTTTCCTATACTGCTTTCCATCTTACTGCCTTTAGGAAGGTTCTCTCATTGAACTTGAAGATCACCATTTCGGCTAAGCTGGCCGGCCAGGGGCTTCCAGGATCTGTCTGTATCTGCCCCACCCCCAATGCTGGGGTCACAGGGACACCCAATGCCTTAGTTGGGGTGACTAGTGCCGTGATGAAATACCATAACCAAAATAACTTGGGGAGGAAAGGCTTTATTTGGCTTAAGCTTCCACATCATAGCCCGTCACCGAAGGACGTCAGGACAGGAACTTAAGCAGGGCAGGAGCCTGGAGACAGGAGCTGATGCAGAGGCCATGGAAGGGGCTGCTTTCTGGCTTGCTCTTTCTGGCTTGCTTAGCTGGCTTATAGAACCCAGGACCACCAGCCCAGGGGTGGCCCCACCCACAATAAAGTGGACCCTCCCGCATCAATCACTAATTAAGAAAATACCCTACAGGCTTGCCTACAGCATGATAGTATAGTGGCATTTTCTCAGCTGAGGCTCCCTCCTCTCTGATGACTCCAGCTTGTGTCAAGTTGGTATAAAACTAGCCAGCACACACAACCATGCTTGGCTTCTTACGTGGATGCTAGGGATTGGAACTCAAGGCCATATGCTTGCACAGCAAACATTCTTACCCACTGAGCCATCTCCAAAGCCCCACATACACATTTCACATATACATTTTTATGATAGACCGTGGGGTTTCCTGTATATAATGTGGTTTTTTTTCCCCCCCTAGAGCTGAGGACCGAACCCTGGGCCTTGCGCTTGCTAGGCAAGCGCTCTACCACTGAGCTAAATCCCCAAACCCTAATGTGACTCTAACAGCATAAAACATGGCTAATAAAGATGATACCCTAAGTAAAACATAGAGTTATTTGCGTATTGTCCCATAATTAATGTTTCTAACACTCATGGGTGTTTATGTCACACAGAACCATTTCAAATAGTCCTTTACCAAAATAGGGCAAGAGCAAGAAATGAGCCTGTTTCTGGAGGCTTGTCTGTGGCACTTTTTGTGCAATTGGTTTGTGTAGATTTAATTCTGTCTTTTAAAAAGGAAATGGTTTAGCAGTTATGATCGTGTACTGTGCTCTCTCTCCCTCCCTCCCTCTCCCTCTCCCCTCTCTCACCAGGATGCAAGCTTTTAGCTATTGCCCAGCACCGTGTCTGCCCCTGTCTGTTGCCATGCTCCCCACCCCACCATGATGGTCGTGGATTCAGCCTCTGAAACTGTAAGCAAGCCCTGATTCAATGCTTTTCTTTTGTAAATTGCTTTGGCCATGGTACCTCTCCATAGCAATAAAAGAGTAATTTGGACACCCACAGATACACACATATACACATAATTTTTAAAATAACATAAATCTTTTTAAAAGGTATAACTGAAATTCCGTAAATGATTAAAATGTCTTGTGCAGTTTGTTGTGAGAGGTGCAGCTGTGGATGCGACCATCCTCAGATCAGGGCCACATCTTTACCACCTCAGAAGTCGTCTCCCCCCACCCCCCAGCCCTTCCCTCCACTGCCCCCTCCCTTCCGATCTACTTCCGGCTTTTATAGATTGTTCGCATGTTCTAGAGTTTGACATAACCAGAGCTGGACATCCTGTATCCTTTTTGGCTCCTTCCACTCAAAGCTTTGATGTCTTATTCGCATTGTGTGGCTGGAAAAATAGATTCCTGTAAGTTATGTAACTTCCTAAAGTCCTCCAGTCACAGCGGTGGGCCTGGGATCCCAACCGACTGTTGCCTGTTAGCAAGTATGTTAAAAGCGAAGTCCTGGAAGGCTAAATGGATTGTTCAGAGTTGCTTCACCAGTGAGTGGCCAAAGTAGGACAAAACCCACTGTGCCACTCACTTTCCTAGTTATTGATGTGGCTCCTGGAAAGAGCATGTGATTCATTTTCAATTTCACTGAGACGGTGTTTTCAGAAGTCCTAGTCACCGCCTTGACCTTGCGGATGGTCTCAGATAGAAAATTCAGTGTGGGAGGTTTTGGCAGAGGCTGCCTCCAACCTTCAGAACACAGAAGCCAAGTTCCTTAGAAACTGTCTTTTATTTTCCATCCAGGTCTTGTCTCCTTTAGGAAAGAACCATTGGGTGGATAAGTTTGTTTTCCTCTCCTACCATGTGTCCCCACTTTCTTCTCTTCGTTTTCTTTTCCTTCCTTCCTCCCTTGGTTATATTTTTCTATTTCTATTTTTCTACTTCTCTTTCTATATTGTTCTGTTTTGTAAACTATATGTATGTGTATGTTTGTGTGGGAGTATGTGCACATGAGTGCAGGTGCTTGTGGAGGCCAGCAGAGGGCGTCAGATCACCTGGAACTGGACTTACAGGCAGTTGTGAGCTACCCAATGTGGGTGCTGAGTACTGAACCTGGTTCCTCTGCAGAAATAGTAACTAGTATGCGCTCTTACTCACGGAACCATCTCTACAGCCCCCACCTTTCTCAAAGAGCTCACCCTCACTTAGTTCCCATCAGCTCCTTCAGTAGCCCTGCTTTCTGCTCCAGTTGGTCTAAACCATCAGAGTAATGCATGAAATAGCAGCAAAGGCATCTGTTTGTCAAACAGCCCTGTTGTTACAGCTTAATTTCTGACCAGTGTATTTGCTAAGCTTATAGACTGCTCTGGGTTGCTATCCTAGTCATTTTCCTATTGCTGTGCTAAGATCATGGCAACTTAGAAAGCTTTTAGTTTGGGGTTCACTATTCCCGGGGGTTTGAGTTGCTTTTCTTATTACTGTGACCAACTGCCAATAAGAAGCTCCTTTGTGGGGGAAGGGTTTATTTGGGCTTACAGTTGGAAGGGATGTGGTCCATCGTGTCAGGAAAGGCACAATGACGGGAGCATGAGGCAGCTGGTCACATGGCATCCACAGTCAGGAAGTGATGATGGATGCTGGGGTTCAGCTTGCTTTCTCGTTTTGATTCAGCCCAGGCCCCCCAGTCCGTGGAATGGTGCAGCCCACATTTTAGAATGGGTCTTCCCATCTCAATTCACCCAACATAGATAATCCCAGATATGCCCAAGTCTTGTTTCCATGGTGATTCTTAGTCTCATTGAGTTGACACCATCATGAATGCCTTGATAGCTGAGCGATCCCATGTGTTCTGCCTTACAAAGCCATTTAGTGCCTGCAGAATGTGGTCAGGGGCTAAAGGTTGTTAACTTGTTGAAAAACAAGCTTCAAAAGCTAGGAAACAATTTATGTAATGAATAAGAGAATGATATCCCAAAAACAGCATTGAAGTTATTGAATGGTTGCCAGAAAGGTGAGGGAAAGATCTCCATGGTGTTGCTTTTTCATCTTTGTGTGGGTGTGTAATGTGGTATGATGTGTGTCTGTGTGTGTGTGTGCAATTGCATGTACACATACTCATGTGCCATGGCATGTTTGTGGTCAGAGGGCAGCGTCAGGTGTCTATCCCCACCTTCCATGTTGTTTGAGACAGGGTCTTTGCTCACCACTCTGTTCACCAGGCTTGCTGACCCATAAGCTCCTGGATTTTCCTGCCTCTGTCGCCCGTTTTTCTGTAGAAGTAGGATTATTACAGCTGCACATTACTGCGTTTGGCTTTTTATGTGGGTTCTGGGAATCAGCACTCAGGTCTTCATGCTGTGTACAGCAAATGCTTTACCCCCTGAGCCATCTTCCTGGCCTCCATCAGTGTTTTTACATCCTATGTCTTAGAACGCAATTAGAACCATGTGCAACTACTGTGCTCCATGTATGCTGGGTTTAATGTTGGATGCCAAGTGCTTCAGCAGAGTTCCTAGGGCGTTGGCTAACCGGCCTGTCAAGGGTACTCATCTCCACTGGGGTGAAGGATTTTAAGGAGCTAGAAGAAATGATGATAGCTCTCCTATCATGAAACACAAGCTTATACTCCAGGGGAAATATGTCAATGTGAACATTAATTGATACATGAACTAGATTTATAAAAACCTAAGCTAGCAAGGACTAGAAGTCATCCCTGCAGTCTGGCTGTATAAGCCTCAGATTCTTAGATTTATGCCTAGTAACTCAACCACATAAGAAGAAAGTAATAAACATTTTTTAAGAGTATGATATGTGATAGGGAGTTAAGTCAGCCTCAATCCTTCTCCTGGAAAGTCCTAGGTTATAGATTTGAGATTGCATTTATGAGACTGAAACAGGATTTAAACACCCCCCCCCCTTTTTTTAGAGGTAAGTGAACTGTATACATGGAACCTGGCAAATTTTTAACAAAGAAATAAACAAAATGTAACCTTTGCAAGGAGACTTTTTATGACTCCCACGGTTGTGAAACCTGCTTAGTCGTATTTTTGGTATTTTTGGCATCTGTGATATTATCTTTAATTTATTTGTTGGTTGGTTTGCTTTTATGCAGCATGCCAAGCCAAGGAGGTTAGATACAGGGCAAAATGTTTATAGGTGATAAGAGAGAATCCCATAAAGCATGGCAGAAGAAAGAAGCCAGGGTTCTCTGCTTCAGTACCCAACTGAAAGCCACGGAATCCAGAGAACAGAAGTGATGTGAACATTAGGGTAAGAGGTGGAAGTGTAATGTCCTAATTCGGGCAGGATCTCATCTCTTTCTGACTTCAGTGACATTTCATTTCAGAGATACCAAGTTCCTGGATCTCTCTATTTTTGAATGTCCTACATTCTGTGAGTACAAAGTGGGGAAGACACAGACTGTGGAAACAGCTGAGGCAGCTCACATGCTCTTCAATTACCTTGGTAATGTTGTTTTCCCTCCCTGAGTTTCACTTTTCCCATATGTAAAATGTGCCCACCACCTAGAGACCTGCTGGGATTCATGAAGGTCATGAATGTAGTGCTTAGCAAACAGGATATGCTCACACTCTCACACATGACCACAGAGAAGGGGAAACCACTATAGGCTGCTTTCATGGAGCCAAGAAAACCCACACTTGCTCCTGGTCCACTTTATTTTATTTTATTTTATTTATTTATTTTTTTGACAGGGTTTCTCTGTGTAACAGCTCTGGCTGCCCTGGAACTCACAGAGATCTATGTGCCTCTGCTTCCTGAGTACTGGGATTAAAGGCGTGCAGCACCACCACCCGGCCTTCACTCCTTTTCATATATATATATATATATAATACACATGTGTGTTTGTGTGTGTGTGTGTGTGTGTGTGTGTGCGCGCGCATGCTGGGAATTGAACTCAGGATCTCTGGAATCTTCATTATATATTTTAAAGATTTATTTTTATTTTATATATATGTATATGTATATGTCTATGTCTGTGTACTGTGTATGCAGTGCCCATGGAAGCCAGAAGAGGGCAGCATTTGATCCTTTGGAACTGGAGTTACAGATGGTGCTGGGAACTGAACCTAGGACTTCTGGAAGAACAAGTTCTCTTAACCGCTGAGCCATCTCTCCCAGCACCAACTCCTCCTCTTCTTACTTGATCTTTAGGATGGAACTTGTTTCTCTGGCTTCTTCAAAGCACTTAACTAGCTCTGCCCACACTCCGGAAGCTTCCTCCCTGAAGGCGTTATACAGAAGAACATTGAATTTGGAGGCCCTCGGCTGTCGGCCCTTGGCCCTTTCCCGGTTTGGTACTCTACTTCATGAGAGATGCTCATTTGTTATAACACATCTCCTCTCAATCTCCTAGCATGTTTGTCTCTCCAGGTGGATATGGGCCAACCCTACGATTTCCAGTGACTCCTGGAATGTGCTGGCTTTTTCTCAGGACATAAAGAACCCACTGTGAGAAACTGAGGCTGAGCCTCAGGCTTTAGGACCTGCTGAGTTGGAAGGAGTTGCTGAGATGAGGTCCTCTGTCTCCTGCAGGAATCCTGCCTCTTCTGAGGACCTGGGGTTCCCAGACACTACCTCTTCACAGTGTTTCCTTTCTGTTTGCTATCTTACACTAGTGTGCTCTCTGTCTGTCTGTCTCTGTCTGTCTGTCTCTCTGTCTCTGTCTGTCTGTCTTTCTCTCTCTGTCTCTGTCTGTCTGTCTCTCTGTCTCTGTCTGCCTGTCTTTCTCTGTCTCTCTCTGTCTTTCTCTGTCTTTGTCTGTCTCTGTCTCTGTCTGTCTCTGTCTGTCTCTGTCTCTCTCTGTCTGTCTCTCTGTCTGTCTCTCTCTGTCTCTGTCTGTCTGCCTCTCTCTGTCTCTCTGTCTCTGTCTCTCTGTCTCTGTCTCTCTGTCTCTGTCTCTCTGTCGTCTCTGTCTCTCTATGTGTGTGTTGTTATAGGTCAGAAGAGGGAGTCGGATGCCTTGGAAGCGGAACTTTAGGTGATTGCAGGACACTTACCTTGTTATGCGGGCCCTGGAATCCACTCCGGGCCTCACAATTTGCTCAGCAAGTTCTCTTAATCATTGAGCAGTCTGTCCAGACACTTAGGGCCTTGGATTCTAAAGCAGCAAGGGGAGAGAGGAATTCTGGATGTGTTCCTGGATGTGTGGGTAGAGCAGGGTCCAGGCAAAGCCTGTAAAGGAGGGTGGTGGGGGCGCAAAACAAGGCAGGCAGGAAAATGCAGTGCCCGGATGTGGCCCATGTGAAGCCGGACCTTGGCTGTGTCTGCAGGGGAGGGGCTCTCCCACATCACACTGCAGAACTGTCTTCTCTGAGACAAGGTGAGCCGCTTTTCATAGGTCAGAGTCAGTCAGTTGTCTGTGAGGCCTAGTGGGCTATTGCTCCAGCAGACTCCGAGCTCCCAGTAAAAAATGGTTACTCCTGGTTGGATTAAGACATACCCAGGAACTTAATGAGGTGCACTTCTGGCTATGTCTGTAAGGGTGTTTTCAGAGATGATGAATTAATGGGAGAAGACTTGTCCTGAATGTGGGTGGCACCAGATAGGCTGGAAGCTATGGATGGAACCAGAAGAGCATGGCGAAGTGGACTAGGAAAGACCTGCCCACTCACTGCTTCCTGGTCCCTGAGGTGGAGGACTTTGCTCGGCCACAAGCTCTTGTTATCATGACATGATGTTCTGCCTCACCAGAGCCCAGAGACGAAGGAGCAGCTGCTCATAAACCTCTGAAACCGAGAGCTGAAATAGAGATTCCCTCCTTCAGACTGTTTCTTTCAGGCAATGTGTCTCAGCAGTGGGAGAGCTCACACTCAGTGGTGAGGTGTGGGACACAGACAGTGGATTCTTTAGCCTAGAGCGCAACCTCATGTTTCCTTTGTTATAATGTAGGTGTCCTGGTTTGCTGTGATGATGTGTGAGATTCTGGGCGGGAGATGGCGATGTCACGTGAAGTCCTATGGTCTAGACAGGCAAATCCATGCCAGAAATACAAGCCCAAGTCTGCTTCTCTGAACTGTTGACATTCTCAGGATGTTCATAGCGCCTCTCATCTGAATCATTGGGTTAAGTGTTTGTTTTCTCGAGACAGCGTCTTTCCTACATAGCCCTAAATTCATGATCCTTCTGCCTCAGTCTCTCGAGTGCTGGGATTACAGGCATGAAGAACTGTACTCGGTTTGACACGGCTCAAGCCTCTGTTCTCGTGCAGTTTTGGAGCAGTGGTGTGTACACTTGTGTTGTTTTGTATTGTTACATCTTAGCCTCTGCCCTACCCTGTGTCTTCCCAAAGTGTCTAGGTAGATGCTCCTTCCTGCTTACCCACAGGTTCAGTCAACATGAAGCCTTACTCCTACAGCCCAATTGCACATAAGTAAAACTCCAACTTCCACCATTTTTCCTACCCTCTCCACCACAGGGGTGGGGTGAGGCTGTATATTCTAGATGTACTGAACTTACATTATCTAGAAAGATAAAAAGTCTTGCAGGTCTCTGGATATCTCCGTCGGCATTTCCATCTTCCTCAATATTAAATGGGCATTCCCTGTCTCCTCCTAGTAAATTTCTCTACTTTTTTTCAAGATGGAGATCAAATGACTGTAGCCAGAAGGTTTCTCCTGTCCTGCCCGGCCCCACAGTCCTACAGCTGCTTATAAAATAATCACTCAGAGGCTTATATTAATTATAACTGCCTGGCCATTAGCTCAGGCTCATTACTGACTCACTCTTACACTTAAATTAACCCATAATTCTTATCTCTGTCTAGCCACGTGGCTTGGTACCTTTTCTCAGTTCTGCCTTGTCATCTTGCTTCCTCTGTGTCTGGCTGGCAACTCCTGGCTCTGTTCTTCCTCTTCCCAGAATTCTCCTAGTCTGCTCACCCCACCTACTCTTCCTTCTTGGCTACTGGCCAATCAGCATTTTATTAAACCAGTGCACAAGAGCACTATCCCACAGCAAAATGACTCCTTGTCCCTCTGTCCTTCAACTGTACCATTGTGACTGTCTTTATTTTTTATTTTTAGTTAACGTGTGTGTGTGTGTGTGTGTGTGTGTGTGTGTGTGTGTGTGTGTGAATATGTGCACATGAATGTAGGTGCTCACAGAGGCAAGAAGAGGGCATCAGATTCCCTGGAGCTAGAGTTACAGGTATTTGTGAACAACTTAACATGGGTGCTGGGAACCAACTCAGGTCCTCTAGGAACTCTTGAGCCATCTCTCCAGCTCTGTTGTAACTGTCCTTGATTGCTGTACTGGCTAATTTCTTTGGTTTATTTGGTCTTTTTTTTTTTTTTTTTTAAAGATTTATTTATTATTATATATACAATGTTCTGCCTGTGTGTATGCCTGCAGGCCAGAGAGGGCACCAGATCTCATTATTGATGGTTGTGAGCCACTATGTGGTTGCTGGAAATTGAACTCAGAACCTACTGGAAGAACAGCCAATGCTCTTAACCTCTGAGCCATCTCTCCAGGCCCAGTTTATTTGTTTTTAACTTGACATATGCTAGAGTTATTTGGAAAGAAAGAATCTCAATTGGGAAAAGGCACCTGACATATTGGCAAGTCTGCAGGGCATTTTCTTGATTGATGATTGATGTAGAAGGGCCAGCCCAGTGTAGGTGGGGCCATCCCTGGCCTGGTGGTCCTGGGTTCTATAAGAGAGCAGGCTGAGCAAGCCAGTAAGCAGCACCCTTCCATGGCCTCTGCATCAGCTCCTGACTCCAGGGTCCTGCCTGAGAGTTCCTGCCCTGACTTCTTGAGAAGACAATTGTATATTTATTCCATGTATTAGAACCCCTGGTCATGTTTGAAGTCTCTGCCACAAGGTTTGCCTTGCTGCCTTCTTTAGCATGATCTTGGCATGGTTTAATGTATCCAGTGGTGCTCAATAAGTGTTAGCTGGAGTAATTTAGTTTCCTTCTTAGCCACATGTCTTTAAAGGATGGTATGAATGATCTTAACTCACCCTCATTTTGAATATTTAACAGCTCAATTATCTTTCCCTATGTTAATTTTATAGTTGCACTTGTTACATGCTTTATAGATAATACATGAGAATGAAATCCTTGCCATCCCCACTCCTCTGAGGACTTGGAGGTGAAATTCACATGATAATTAAGAAAATGATATAAAATGAATGCATTTTACCTTATGTTGGAAGAAAGCCAAGATACCGACTGTACATGTGTGCCTGAAAAGTGGGGCTACTCAGAAGTTCAGTTTTACATGGGCTGCAGTTCACACTTGAGGAGACTGGTACTGGATTATGATATAAATACTCATTGTATCATCATTGAGTCATGGTTCTGAGAAATCTTGTCCCACAGAGACAAGACATCTCCAAGAGTTGGAAGCTGACAAAATCCCTCTCTTTAAAGGGGATAGCTCCTGGCCCACAAGACACCCGACTCAGGTTTACCTGGAACACCACATGTGGCCCCTGCTGCAGGGATACAGGTGCTGCTGGCTGTCGCAGCCTTGGGAGTTTGTGTTACACTGTTCTCAGCCCTGTTTCAGATTCTGTTGGACGGCACTGGAACTGGCTGTAATTTGGCTTCTATCCTGTCCCTGTGGCTCTGATAGCTTCGGGTCTTGTTTTACATTGGTAACACATGAGTGTGATGAAGACGATGCTTCCAAAATATTCCGACCAGATTGTTTGAGGGCTGTGGCATAGCGGATGACCTCCTTTTCGGAGCCAGCTCAACTCTGCCTCTTCCCGTGACAAGCACCTCGATGGAGCTGCTGGTCTCCCACTTGGAGGAACGTAGCCACTTCTTTATTACTTTACTTCTCTATATTATTATTCTTGTTTTCTTTTTAGGCTTTCGCATATCTCTGGCTGGCCCCAACTCATGATGTAGCAGAGGTTGACTGTGAATTTCAGATTTTCCTCTCTCTACCTCTTGAGTGCTAGCTTTACAGGTTTGCATCTCCACTCTTAGTTTATACAGTGCTAGAAATCAAACCCAGGATTCATGCAAGCTCAGCAAACACTACCAGCTGAACTACATCCCCAAGCCCTTACTTCCCTTTTAAAGTACTATCTTGTTGTGCGTTCCATTTTACATGCCCTGTAGTTGGCACCTGATGGGACTGGTACTTGATTTTAATACAAATACTCATTCTATCATCAATGAGTCTGAGAAACCTTGTTCCAGCAGAGACAAGACAGCTCCAGGAGCTGGAAGCTTGCAAAATCCCTCCCTACTCTGCTGTCTTAGCTCGGGTTTCTATTGCTGTGAAGAGACATGATAACCATGGCCACTCTCATAAAGGAAAACATTTAATGGGGTGGCTTACAGTTTCAGAGGTTCAGGCCATTATCATCATGGTGGGACATGTTGGCATGCAGGCAGACATGGTGCTGGAGAAGGGGCTGAGAACTCTACATCTTGATATGCAGGCAACAGGAAGTGAACTGAGACGCTAGGCATGGCTTGAGCATACATGAGACCCCAAAGCCCACCCCCATAGTGACACACTTCCACTAACAAGGCCACACCTACTTCAACAAGGCCACAACTCCTAATAGTGCCACTCCCTTTGGGGGGCATTTTCTGTCAAACCAACACATCTGCCTTTGATTCCAGAGCTTAGGAGGTAGAATCAAGGCAGATCTCTGTGAGTTCCAGGACATCCCAGGCTACACAGTGAGACCCTGTCTCAAAACGATGTGCCATCTTGTCAGGACAGCAAGATCAGCAGGTTAACAGTGTTGTCTGTGTGGGCCTGATGACCTGAGTTTGATCCCCAGATCTCACAGTGGAAGGAGACAACCAACTCCAGAAAGTTGCCCTCTGACCTCCTGACACACACTGTGGTACATATGTGTTCACATTCACACACATACACACACACCCACAAATAATAATAATAATAATAATAATAATAATAATAATAATAATAATAGGATAAGGAATCATCTTTTTCTTCTTACTTCACAATTTTTTGGTTAGTTGGTGCAGCATGGCTAGTATGGTGGTGAGCATAGCTGTCTTCCAAAATTTATTGATAGCATAGATCATGTATCCTCTCAGGTATTTTTAATTAGATACCTAAAATTGGTATTTTAAGTTCAAATCATTGCAAAGAATATAACTTCCGGTGCAGCAGACACAGTGAAAACAAGTCTCTCTTTAAAATGTGTTCCATCAGTTAATTACTATAGATGCTCAATGCCGTGTGTTTTTCAGATGCTTGTGACAGCTCTCCATTAACAGTTTGAAATTTTTATTTAGTCCTTTTCAACTATTTCATATTTCCATCCCATTTCACCTAGAAAATTCTATTTCAGTGTAATGTGTTTTTATGCCCGAAAGTCTTTGATTGGCCATTCTAGCATCATTTGCTGTGACAGATACACCTCTGCATATATTATTGAAGTTAAATTTTGTTTTTATTTCCTGTATCCTTGGGCTTTAAGCATTTCAAAATATCTTACTTGAGTTATTATCTCTAGGACATAATCAACATATCATAAATATGTTACACATTTTATGGGTAACATGAAAAGTAAAATTTTATTGAAAGGGAACCTGTTAATGAGATGAATGAGGCTACATTTTTATAGTTTATGTATTCATGGATAAATAAAAGTATTACTATTGCCAGAAGGTTCACTATTATTGCTGTTGAGACAGGTATGACAGACAGTCACTTGATTTTCTGATTTTTCAGCATTGTAAGTAGAAGAGCAAGGAAAGCTCGCTGTGCTCATAAAAAGAATGGATGGGACCTTGGAGGGGTCATGTTGTAGCTCAGGTCTACTTGTTTACCCCTAAGTTGTATCTCAAGAGTCATATGAACATGTCATTTGGATGTCCATCGGCTGGCAGCGTCTTGTTCTACATTCCCTGGGAACTCGCTGGGCTTAGGGAATGCGGTCTTCACGGTGTCACTCAGCAGGGTCAGCATCCTGTGGAACTGTACCTTTGCCCAGTAAAGTTCCACCACACTTCACGAGCTGAGGAAGAGGCATGCCTTTCCCTGGCAGAGAGGATGGGGCGCCTGTGAAAAGGAATTGGAGGCTACTCGGGAACAGGAGTCACCTCACAGGAGCAGTTGCCCAGGCTGACATTTAGGAAGGGATACTATGGAAAGTGAAGCTTTGGAGGTTAGTGCCCTTGGGCCAGGTACGGAGGTGCACACCTTCAATCCCAGCACTCATGAGACAGAGCTAAATGGATCTCTGTGAGTTTGAGGCCAGCCTGGTCTACATTAAGGAGTTCCCAGTCAGTCAGAGCTGAGTAGTGAGGCTTGTCTCAAAGAAAAAAAATATTAGTGCTCTTTAAATTATCCATGTTATTGCCTCCTGTTGGAAAGTCTTGTCCGTGAGCTCAGGGGTCCATGTTGACCGGTTGGAAGAACTGTTTTTCTTATAAACTGTGGTTTGGATGTGAACTGTCTGCCGCACGGAGCAAGGTTTCCCACCATAACCATTTTAAGTATACAGTTCAGTGTTGTTAAGTGTCTTCCTCTTGTGCAACCCCCCCCCCCCACCATGTAGTCCCAGAACCCTTTTCATCTTGCAAAGCTGTAATTCTGTATCCATAAGACAGCAGCTTCCTAACCCCACTTCCCACAAGCCCCGGCAGCAGAGTTAATTATACTTTAAATATAGGGGAGTGTGTAAGCCTCCCTCTGGGAGGCTGAACTCTAAAACTTGAGGCATTTACCCCGTCTTGCCTTACAAATCACACTGGAGGGTCATTTACCAGATTTGGAGTTCTTTCTACAGACTCTTACAAAAATCAATACCAAAATAAAATGATGTAAAATAATTCCCTGAATCTAGGGAGGGTTTCAGTGCCACCACCGAAAAGGATGACAACATTTTGTGAGGATTTTTCCAGGCCTCACTTAATATTATCTTTGATACCTTTAACAGTCTCTAAAGTTTAGTAATACTCACTTATCGTAATAAAGATTTTCCTGGACAATTTTAATCAATTTATAAATGTTTTATTGGATAGGAATAGAGTTTTTTCAGGGCTGCCAGAATAAAGTGTACACACTGCATAGCTCAAAACAGAAATACATTTCCTTGTAGTTCTGGACATTAGAAGTTTACGATTAAAGTGTCAGTGATGTTGCTAATTTGTGAGGAAGGAAAAGTTTGTTCTCTGTGTCAGGTGTGTGTGTGTGTGTGTGTGTGTGTGTGTGTGTGTGTGTGTTGAAGGGGAGTGAACCTGGGACTTCACCCTTGTTGGACAAATGCCCTACACTGAGCTACACCCATTTCCTATGGCTGGTTCTTATCTTCTGCTGATGACTGAAGATCTTTGGTGTTGCTTGACTTGTAGATCTGTAGTTTCAGTCTTTGCCTCCTAGTGGGGAGCAGATGAAGTCCTGGGTGAATGTGTATTGATGACGTGAGCCCCGCCTCTACATACATGCTGTGGCTCGTAAGTGCACGCGCACACACACACACAATTTTAAAAAGAAAAAAAAAACAACCCCATAGATTTAAATGTATGACAAAACAAAGTTAAAAAAATGACTTTCAATTTATCAGAATAGGCAAAAAAATATGATCTGGGCATAAAAAGTTTTCTTTTCCATTTCTGTATTTAGGTTTTTGTTTGTTGGTTAGCTTGTTTGTTATTATTATTTTTTTTAGACAGGGTCTCTGTAGCAGAGACTAGCCTTGAACTTCTGACTCCCCTTCCTCCCCTTCTAACATGCTGACGTTACAGGTGTGCACCAGCACTACTGGCCACGAAAAGGATTCCCAAGAAGTTTTCCTCTGGTCAGCTTTTAACTGATGGAAGAGGAAAAATAGAATTTATCAAAGTGCCAAGAAAGTACTTTGAAAAATCTTAAGGCATGTAGGGAGAAAGGACCCCCTCTGTTTCACTTAGTGTTTCCACATCAAACCCTAAGCGCAGAGCTGCCCCGGAGTGAAAAGATGCCAGGAAAAGCTTTGTCTGGGCGTGTTTGACTTAGCTCTTCTCTTGCAACAAATCAGATGCACGTGGGCTGGAGAGTCGGCTCAGGGGTTAAGGGCACTTGCTGTTTCAGAGGACCCAGGTTGGAGTCCCAGCACCCACATAGCAGCTCTTAACTCTTTGTAACTCCAGTCTCAAGGGATCCAAAGCCACCTTCTGGCTTCTGTGGGCATCAGGCATGAATATGGTACACAGACAAACAGGTAGGCAAAACCCCTCCCCCCACACACATATAAATAAAATAAACCACTGTTAAAGGTGCATATGATACTTTATTCTACTCCTCAAAACTGTTACCTGTTGTTTGTTTTTGCTCTTGGAGGGGGCGCATACCACCCAGCTCCCAAATAAATCACTTATTATTACTTATGAGTGCCTAGCTTTAGCTTGGCTTGTTTCTTGCCAGCTTTTTTTAAATTATCCTGTCAAGTTTTTTCCTTTGGGCTTTTACCTTTCTCTATTTCTGTATACCTTTTCTTCCCTTCTTACTCTGTGTCTGGCTGTGTAGCTGAGTGGCTGGGTGGCTGGTCCCTGATGTCCTCCTCCCAGATTTCTCCTTCTATTTATTCTCTCTGTCTGGCAGCCCTGTCTATCCTTTTTCCTGCCTCGCCATTGGCTGTTTAGCTCTTTATTAGACCATCAGGTATTTTAGACAGGCACAGTAACACAGCTTCACAGAGTTAAACAATGCAACATAAACAAAAGTAATACACCTTCAAATAATATTCCCCAACAGTTACATGTAGATGAATTGCTAAATGGTCTTATTAAATAAGAAACCCGGAGCCAGATTTTGGGGTGAAAACCTGAGAGATCAGAGGAATAGGAAAAGCCACAAGCCAGCCTCACCTCGCGGACACCTCAGCTTCCAAAGAGACCTACTTCCTGTCTACCCACACCCATATGCCTTTCTGTTCTGCCATCTCATTGGCTCTCTTTGTCCAGCTGCATCACTTCCTCTTCCTGCTCATCTCTGTCACTTCCTGTCTGTCTGTACAGACCTCCGAAACCTTTATGGTTAACTAATGTTGGAATTTAATGCATGTGCCACCATGCCTGGCTCTGTTCCCAGTGTGGTCTTGAACTCACAGAGATCCAGACAGATCCCTGCCTCCCAAATGATAGAATTAAAGGCATGTGCTACCATTGCCTGACTTCTATATTTATATAGTGGCTGGCTTTTTCCTCTGACCCTCACATAAACTTTATTGGGTTGCACAATAAAATATCACCACAGTTACCTGAGCTGGACGTAGTAACACACACCTGTAATTCCAGCGGTTGAGAGCCTGAGGTAAGATTACCGTGAACTTGAATTCTCGGCCAGCCTGGGCTACATAATGAGTTTTAGGCAAGCATAGACTTTATAAGTGACTATCAGCTCAGCCTGGTATACACTAAGACCCTGTTTCAAGAAACCAAAACCAAAACCCCAAAACACAAAATCAAACTGTCATCTGATCCAAGAATGTACTTGACATAATTCTAACAGCACTTAATGTTTTCCCTCTTACTGATGACTTTCTAGACAGCATGTGAACCTAGAACAAAAAGTGTGGAAAGTACTAGAATAGTAAATGCCCCACCCTCACTGTTTTTATGCTCTACGCCTCTCATTCATTTTTTTGTCAACTTTATTCTCTGACATTTCTGAGCACACAGGGGAGGGCAGTGGGTTGTGATTGATCATGTTTACTGGTGCTCTAACTGGGATTTGAAATTTTATAGTCTAAATAAGAGTTAGAATTATGTCTTTCAGAGTCATTGGCTTGGAAACTATTTTCATGAGAAATCATATCTCATTTGATTAAAATAAAGACAGAAAATTCAACCTCGGGAAGGCTCATTTGTCTCCTAAGAATAGCATTTCTGATAGTCTAAGAAATTAGAGGTGGAAAAATCAATTCCAGCTAATCTACCAGCTTGTCAGAAAGGGCTGCTGTCTGCAAAATATAGTCTAGTTCTTTGTCCAGGTTAATTTTAAATGTCTCAAGGGATGGAGCACTCCTTATATCTCTTTGAAGTCTTTTTTTAAAAAAATTTTATTGAACCTACTAAGAATGCTTTCTAATATGAAACCTTCATGTTAAATATTATTATATACTATTGCTTTTAATCACTTTGTTTTCCTATATGAATGCCATTTTCCTCCCAAATTCAGTTTTTATTTGCTCAGCTACTTCTGACAAAATTGATATCCTTTTTCTGTCTCTCTGACTTTTTGTCTCTCTGTCTCTCTCCAGGGTCTCATATAGCCCACATTGGCCTCAAACCCACTATGTAGGTAAGGATATCCTTGTGATGATTTCTGCCTCCATCTCCTGAGTATTAGGGCTACAAGTGTGAGCTATCACTTCCAGTTTATGAGGTGCTATGGACTGAACTCAGGACCTCATGCATGCTGGGTACTCACTCTATCAATGAACTAAGTCCCCACCTTCAGAAGCTAGCCTCCATTTAACCCAGAAGTAGATGTTTGCTATTAATGATTTCTCTCTCTCTGTCTCTCTGTCTCTCTATCTCTGTCTCTGTCTCTCTCTCACACACAGAGGGGGGAAGGAGGGGGGAGAGAGACAGACAGACAGACAGACAGAGAGACAGACAGACAGAGAGAGAGAGACAGAGAGACAGAGAGATCAGAGATCTTCCATGTAGGCATGTAGGGTAGAGGTCAGAGATTGATATTGGGGTGGCTTTCCTCAATTGCTTCTTTACCTGTAATGATCTCTCTGCCTCTTTTTAAAATATTTATTTATATTTTCAGTGTGTGTATGTGTGTGTGTGTGTGTGTGTGTGTGTGTTACCTGCCTGTATGTATGTGAACCATGTGCATGCCTGGTGCTGAAGGAGGTCAGAAGAGGGCATTGGATCCCCTGGCACTGGAGTTATGAATGGTTGTGAGCCACCATAGGGTGCTGGGAACCAAACCCTGGTCCTGTGCAAGAGCAACAAGTGCTCTTAACTGCAGAGCCATCTCCCCAGCCCCAATTTCTTAAAAACCAGAAGGAGCTGGGTATGATGACACACGCTGTAATTCTAGCATTGTGACTGCCAAAGCAGGAAGACTGTCTACCTGGGAGATAAAAAGAGAGTCTGCACGCCCACCCCCACAAAAAAATGGCAAAATAAAATAAAGTCCTATAAGCAAATAAGTAAACAACCCAAGAAAACAAATCCCCCGAAGATCTCTATATATTTTTTCTCCTCCCCCCCCTTTTATTTTTCAGACTTTATAATGTGGCCCTTTAGATGCATTTCGTAGAAACAGAGAGAGATCGGAGACTATCAATTCTTTATTTGATCAAGGAGACTCTCAATTCCTTAGCAAATTGGCAATGTATTTCTTACCTATCTCTGTCATAAGGCATTTTTCTCTTATAAATGATTCTTAGTTCTTTTAAAAATATCTCCTCTCTCAGTGTTCTTCATCTCACATTCCCCATTTCTTTGTAATTATGTTTGCATGAGTTTAAATGAGCATTTTTCTGGGTTGCATGGTGTGATTTGTATTGTACTCCTTGAATATAAAGGTGACCTCCCACCCCCATTGCCATTGACAAGATTTAAATTCTTGCCTTATCTGGGCTGCGGATTAACCAGGAGACACTGTGCACACTGGTACTCTGGACTGAAATTTCTGCTGTCTGTGATAAGGGAAGCAGGGCAGGGAATCCAGAAGGGTGAGGAGATAGCATGTAGCCTGGGGTAGAGATTGCCCCGAGCAGGAGAACATAAATTCTTGGCAGCCTGAGTCCATTCATTAACATGCTAGCTCCTACAGCAACAGCCCCTGGTGACCTGGGGGAGGAGTGGTGCATGTGACTGTATGCTTTGGTGTACATTGAACTGAATCCCTGCCAATTCTTGTCTACATCCATCTGCTACCATTGTTGAGAAACCAGGATGTTTTAGTGAATCGTACTAAATAGGTTTTTCCACAGTCAAAATCTACAGAAGCATTTGATTCATTTCCTCCTTTTATCAGAGTCGATCAGGGATTAAAACAAAAATAAAAACAAACAAACACCTGAGCAACAACAAAATAAAAGATGAGAAAACCTGTGTGATGGGATTCCCTAGGGAAGGACCACGTGTGACTTCTCACTGGAAAGAACATCTCACCGAGAAAGAGCTTATGCTTTGCAATAGCCTTGAAGAAATCCGGCTTCTGTCCCCAGTAGTTCAGTAACTTTTGGGAAGTCACTTACCGAGCCTGTCTGGCAGCACTCTCCTCATCAGTGAAACTGTGACTTGCCCATTGGAGGAAACACTGTTAGAAATGGAGACTCAACTGAGTTTGTGTGCGCATAATGTTCAGTATGTAGTACTTTAAAATCTGATGAAGTATTTATCTGTATTTTTTTTAAGATTTATTTATTTATGTATACAATGTTCTGTCTGCATGTGTGTTTGCAGGCCAGAAGAGGGCGCCAGATCTCATTATGGATGGTTGTGAGCCACCATGTGGTTGCTGGGAATTGAACTCAGGACCTCTGGAAGAGCAGTCAGTGCTCTTAACCTCTGAGCCATCTCTCCAGCCCTATTTTTTTTTATGTGTGTGTATAGATGCTCACACAGGCCATGGGGCACATGTGGAGATGGGAGGACAACTTACAGAAGTTGGTTCTCTCTCCTGTGGGGGTCCTGGGGATCGAACTCAGGTTGTCAGCCTTGGCAGCAAGCACCCTTACCAACCGAGCCAGCTCCATTGCCCTCATCTTCTTCTTTTCCTTCATGGAACAGGTATTTCTTATCTTTTATGCAATGAAACTGGAAAGAGGAGTTTCCACAGCAACAGAGAATGGTACCACCTGGAACTGGATGGACGGCACGCTGTGGAAGCAGTCGACACACTCTGGTGTGAGTTAAAATGTGAGCAGCTGACTTGTGTGGTAGATTCGGGGAAGCATTGGCCCGGGAAGAAAGAAGGACTTTACAAAGTGGACAAGGTGAAGGAGATAGGAGAGAGCCTGGCCAAAGCAGGGGGTGTATCCCAGGCTCAGGGAAAGGCCTATTGATGCATGGAAGTGCATGACCTGTTTGCCAATGTATGATCAAGAATTGGCAAAGCATTATGAGTGACTGAGTGGGAGAGGGGATGAGATATTCCTTCTCTCCTTGCTGAGTCTTCCATTGAATGAATGAGTTCTGAAGAGAAGATGCCCCCCCCACCTACATTAGGGTAGTATATGCTTCCCTGGAATCTGGAGGGAGGCATATACTACCCTAAATTACTCTGTGTTGACTGTGAGGTATCAGACAACTAACTTTCCCATTTTATTGCGGGTACATTAATGACAATAAGTTCCTTTTGCTTGTATGCAAGAGATAGCTCGTAAACAGAGGGTTTAATTTTATAGGTTTGTTATCTGTGTCCTAAATTTTGTTCAATGAATATGAAATACTCCTATTTGTGGGGGACCAGCCCCCTGTTGCTAGAGTTTTCCTGCCTGGCCCACAGTCAGGACAAATCTCTCTCACCTGACAGTCCCACAGCCGCTCAGACCCAACCAAGTAAACACAGAGACTTATATTGCGTACAAACTGTATGACCGTGGCAGGCTTCTTGCTAACTGTCCTTATATCTTAAATTAATCCATTTCTATAAATCTATACCTTGCCACGTGGCTCGTGGCTTACCGGCATCTTTACATGCTGCTTGTCCTGGCGGTGGCTGGCTGTGTCTCTTTCCACCTTCCTGTTCTTTTCTCCTCTCTGTTAGTCCCGCCTATACTTCCTGCCTAGTCACTGGCCAATCAGTGTTTTATTTATTGACCAATCAGAGCAACACATTTGCCATACAGAACATCCCACAGCAGCCCCCACTTTTATGACCAGGGTACTCTTGATCAGGGAGAAGTGGGAAATATTTAGATAGAAAGAGATACCTAGATGATGAGAGGAAAGACAGAAATTCAGGATCGCCTTGGGAGGGCCTGGGTCAAAACTCACCAGCCCCTTCTGTCTCTTCTAAAGGGCTTTTAAAGGAATGCCAGGAGGTGGAGCAAAAGACCTCCCTCCAGCACAGCCAAGTGCAGACCCTCCCAAACACCTGGTAACCACACAGGTGATCCAGTCATCCCCTAATGCATCTCTGCTGTGTAAAGCAAGCTCAGCTCTCACTAGGAAATCTCTGTGGGCTCCCACACCTATTATAAAACAATTTAATGTGAAAAATCACATGAAAATGTGAATAATAACTTTTTAAAAATAATAATTACTGTGTGTATGTGCATGTGCAAATGTGTGCATGCCATGGCTCATGTGTGAAGGTCAGAGGACAACTGTGGGGGTCAGTTCTCTCCTTTCTCCATGTGAGTCCTGGAGCTTGAACTCAGGTCATCAGGCTTGGCAGCAAACACCCCTACCTGCTGGCCCTGAGGTATAAATTTTAAATGAACAATTAAGGTGACATCAGAGAACAGATCCACGGTGATAAAAGGATAATACTGATACCAAGGCGCAGTAGCAGTGATTTTTACGGAGATTCATGAGCAGGGTCTCCTCTTCTTAGCCGACAGCACTGCAATGCACATGCTTTGGGTATTAGTGTTACCGGATAAGAAAACCAAGTTTGAGAGAAGTTAAGTCACTTGCCCAGGAAACCCCCATGGAGGAGGATGTGGTACAGTCAGTGTTTCAACCTGGAGAGCTGAACACAGCATATCCATTCTGTGAGCTTGGTGGCTTCTCTCCTTAAAGAGCTTTTATAGAAGAGATTAACACCTAACCTGGACCTTGGAGTAAGTGGGATTTTGCTCAATAGAGATGTATGAGCATGAGCTCAGCCTGAGTAGGATGCATGTACTCAGGAAAAGTCATTTGGTACTCCAGATGCTCACAGGCAGGTGTATTTGGTACTCCAGGGATGCTCACAGGC